>VXBP01010282.1:5688-16247 GCA_013400115.1 Rhinopomastus cyanomelas
CTCCTTCTATGATCAGGTGACCCGCCTAGTGGATGAGGGAAAAGCGGTGGATGTTGTCTACCTGGACTTCAGTCAGGCATTTGACAGAGTTTCCCACGGCATTCTGCTGGAGAAGCTGGCGGCTCATGGCATAGACAGGAGGACTCTTCGCTGGGTTTGACATTGGCTAGACAGCCGAGCCCAGAGGGTGGTGGTGAACGGCATGAAATCCAGTTGGTGGCCAGTCACAAGCGGTGCCCCTCAGGGCTCAGTTTTGGGACTGGTCTTGTTTAATATCTTTATCAATGATCTGGATGAGGGGATCGAGTGCACCCTCAGTAAATTTGTGGATGACACAAAATCCTTATTGGATTAGAGGACCTTATTGCCCTCTACAACTACCTTAAAGGAGGTTGTAGCAAGGCTGGTGTTGGTCTCTTCTCTCCAATTAGTGATGATAGGATGAGGGGAAATGGTCTCAAGTTGCGTCAGGGGAGGTTTAGATTGGATGTTAGAAGGCAATTCTTTACTGAGAGGGTGATTAGATACTGGAATGGATTACCCAGGGAGGTGGTGATGCCACCATCCCTGGAGGTGTTTAAGGAACAAGTGGATGCAGCGCTTAGGGATATGGTCTAGCGGTTAGACACTAGAAGAAAAGGTTGGACTTGATGACCCTGGAGGTCCTTTCCAGCCATGATGATTCTATTCTTCTATTCTATGATTCAGGATTCTTCAGATTCCATGGTCACTGCAGCGTGCAGTTGGAAGCAGGACCAAGAGTTCATGCGGGAAAGTGGTCATAATTCTTTGCTGCCCCTTGTGAAATCATCCTTTAGCTGCTGGAAGCAGTTTGGAAAATTAAAAGGTGCACCTGACTTTATTGGAGTCTCACACTGATCACGCGAGCGGCTGGACAGGAGGAATGGGGGTGGACGCAGAGCAAGAAGTCCTAAATCTCTGCCAACTTACGCTCTCTATGAAAGAGGTGAAATATGATGCTTCTGCCGTGAAAGATTTATCAATGTGGGCTCAGAGCCATGAACTGATTACAGGCATTGAATTGGTTTTTTCAGCCAGAAATCTGGGAAGATGTGGACAGAGCGCTGTGGAATGATATTAGCACAGGAGCGACTGCTAGTAAACAGGCAGTGAAATATGCAATGCTGTGGCGGTTGATTAAAGACACTTTGGCATCACTGAAGGCAAAAGGCCAGATGGCTGTGTTTGCAGCCTGGGCTAGTCCTGAGCAGCTCGGCCCCTGTGCCACTGCTGTCCCGCCTTCCTGCAATGGTACATCGGCAGTAACTGTTTCTGCATTCTCTGGGTGTCTTTCAATTCTGATTCTGAGAGTTCCGCGACCCATCTGTACGAGTTAGGTGAAGATCAGGGGGCTCCCTCTTCTCCCTTGGCTGCCGTATTCCAGCAGGCCGCCATGACTGATGGAGCAGCTGTAAATTCAACGGAAACGGTCACGGCCAAACGGGAAGGGGGCGGTGTGATTCATTCCCTCGAGAGGAGCCCAGCGTGGCCCTCCCCACCACACACCCCTCCTTCTCCTCCTACCCCAGCTGAGTCGGCTGCCACTAGGAGCAAAAAAAGGAGTCATTCGAGATACCGTGACACAGCCTAGCGAAGACGGCAAGAAATGGACAGTTTTTAAGTGGAAGGTTGAGATTGTATATGACAATTCAGCTGTTACTATGCATCTTTACTTCTGACAGGGTGCAAATGCAGATGTTTATGGAACAAAGGTCCTGAAGTAATGCTACTTTGCAGACAGGGTTTTCAACTGAAGTTTTGAAATTATCACAACAGTTAGCATTTCAGGCGATTACTTCTATGCCACACTCAGGTTTTACACAAGCTTTTGGTCAAATTAAGCAGGGTTTGAAGGACTCATATACACAGTTTACTGATTGCTTATACCATGATGTTAGTAGCAACCCAGATAGGTATGCAGATACAAAGGATAAATGTTAAAGGTGTTTGCTTTTGATAATGCTAATGCTAAGACTAAGCAAGCATTGAGTACATTGCCACAGAATGCTGAAGTGGCTGATATGATAGAGATGGCAGCAGTAAGTGATGCTATAAAGCCATTGTTGGAGAAACACCATGGTAACCAGAAAAAGGTAAAATGTTTTAACTGCGGAAAGGCAGGTCACCATCGGAGTCAATGTAGGTTATCAATTAAAATGAAGTGAAGTGCATGTGATATCAATATTCATATCATGCTTCTATCCACAGAGGTACAGTGGAGTATTTTATCACTCATATCAGGAGTCACTTGATGAGCCACGGTCTAGCAATAGGGAATAGCAGGGCAGACCAGCTGGTTGCTCCATCTTGGGCTGGACCCTCTGTAGACACCTTTGCGCAAGCTAGACAGTCTCATGATTTTTTCCATCAATCAGTGTGGTGGGTTCAGGACCACAATTCAATATAAAAGAAAGGAAAGCAAAGCAGTGAGGTCTCGATGACATCTCAGATAAAATTCACCAGACAATCGATGGCTTAGGAAAACTCCAGAAAGGTTTATTAACACTATAACTATATACAGAATAGGAGAAAAGGTTATCCAAGTCTGTGCACACAAACTAGAAACTGTGTCATAAATGCCATCACACAACCTGAGAAAAATATAATGGGAGATCACTATATTTTGGGCCTTGGATCTTCTTCCAACTTACAGACCTGGGAAAGAAAGCATGTCAGTCTGGGATGGCCTGACTTTCTCAGCACCCACACCTGCATCCCTCGGTGCAGCTGCATGCATTTCAAAGAACCCAGTCTCTGTCTTTCACATCCAGGTTTTGAGGATTCTCAAGTCCTCCTGCTTTCTTCAGCTAAGCACGAAGGAGTTCTCCCCCAAACGTAAGCGCTGCCAGTCTTTTCTCAGCGGCAGAAATGAGAAATAGCCTCTCCTCCTGCTGATCACTCCTTCCAAAATGGCGGTGGCCCAATCACAGGACCCCAGCCACGCGCGGGGTCCAACATGGAGACCGACTGCATGGCGTCAGCAGGGCCGCACCCCCCCACACTCCACACGTGGCCAAGAGGGTCTTCCAGACATCCTCTCCTCTCCTCAACTTCTCCTGTCTCAGCTCCAGGGGAAAGAGGAGTACCCCAGCTCACCAATGCTGAAGGCTGTCCACGGTGGGGTGTCGCGATGGCAAATCTGCACCAGTCTTGCTTCTCCAGTCTGAGTGTGGTGCATCGGCGAGCAGCGGTGGCACTGCGCTGCCGCGGCAGGGGGGCGCCGCTTCGGTCTGGGGCACGGCAGCGTCCACGGCTTTCTCTGGTCTGGGGCCGCGATGCGGTGGGACTGCGCACCCGCAGCAAGTTGCGACCAGGGTCACTTCCAGACCCCGTGACGGCACGTGTGCGCCGGCAGTGGGGTCAGGTCGGGGCCGTGGCTGGTTCGGAAGCCGTGGCAGGTTGCAGCTGCTTCGGGAGCTGCTGTCCCCCTCGGAGCCGCGGTCCCCCTCGGAGCCACATTTCCCACCCCCGGGAACGGGCGGTGTGGGAGTGTTCCCTTCAGGGCCACAGCCCCCAAAAAAGGTGCGAACAAAGACCCTGCCCCGGTTTTTATAGGCTCCCCCTAGCCCGCCTCTCAGGGGCAGGTCCCAGGACAGACGCTTCCGAGGAAGGGTCCTGGGACCTGTGCAATGGGGGACAGGTCCCCCAGAACACAACACAACTTTTCTTCCTCATGAAAGCACGTCTGAAAATTCTGGCAGTTCTCAAACTGCAACAGTCAGCTAAAATGTTAGCTCGTCAATTTCACTTATCGTTCACTGATGCACAAGTCATCGTGAAATCTTGTCCAGCATGTTAAAAAAATTGGTTTTGGTTTAGGTCAGCCCCAGAGGTATCCAGCCACTACAATTATGGCAGATGGATGTGACTCATGTTAATGAATTTGGTAGGTTTAAATGTGTACATGTCTGTATTGATACCTTATCCATGGTAATTTGGTACACTGCACAAAGAGGAGAAAAAGCTTTGCATGTTGACAGACATTTACACAATTGCTTTGCAGCTATGGGAGTACCACACCACATCAGGACAGATAATGGGCCGGCCTACACATCCACATGTTTTAGGTGCTTTTGCCATCAGTGGGGAATCAAACACATCACTGGTATCCCTCATTCCCCGACAGGACAGGCTATTGCCGAATGTGTTCATCAAACTTTAAAAACACTGGTTTTAATACAAAAAGGGGAAACCAAGGGGATTCTGCCAGGAAAATGTTTGAATAAGGCACTGTATGTTTTTAATTACTTGCGACTGTCAGGGGACAGTCATGAGTCACCTATGTTGGTTCATAGCTTCTCTTTGAAGTTGACAACACCTGATTCTGATTCACAAGGTGTTTTGGTTAAATTTAAAAATTTACAAACAGGACAATGGGAAGGTCTGATTCAAGTGAAATTAACTGGTAGAGGTTGTATGTGCTTGATTACAGAGAATGGTCTTCAGTAAGTCCCAGCAAAATGGGTAAAATTTTGTCTTGTTAAAGATAAGACAGAAGGCCATGCAGCAACAGTCGAAGAATCATCAGAGGATTCTTGACTTACTGTTTGAATACTGGAAGAAGGTTTGGAAGGTTGTTTATTAAAGTATAGTGGTTATTGCATATATGGCTAAGTTTAGTCATGACAGTTAAGTTTAATTAGTTGCTTTGATCTTTTAGGCCTAACTAAGTTTAAGGTTATTTGTAAGGTTCAACTCACGAGTTGGAAATTAAGTTGGTAAGCAAGTTGGTGATTAAGTTGATAAGGATAAGTTTTGATGTATTAGTTGGGTAAGTCCTTATTCATAAGCCTGTAAGGATAAGTTCTGACTAGTCAGGTAAGTTTGTAATGGTAAGTGTTGAATTAAGGTTTAGTCAGGTAAGTTTGTAATGGTAAGCTGTAATGTACTTGGTAATTANAAGGTTTAGTCAGGTAAGTTTGTAATGGTAAGCTGTAATGTACTTGGTAATTAAGTAAGAGGATGACTTGCTAGATTGGCAGATGGATGGCGAAAAGACCAGAGATAGAGAAGAATACTGTGCTGATTGTCATCATTATAATTCAGCTCATCACATCCTGCTTGCTGCGAAGATGATTGAAAGGACAGATGAATCAGGACTAGATTGCTCAAACAAAAAAAACGGGATTTGTAAGGGAACGCAAGTGCATGAGCAATCCAGTCCTTATGCTGGAAGACTTTGCTTAACAGCGAAATGCAGCAGGGGAAGGTTTTAGAAGCTACACAAGGTGCAGGGCTGGACTGCCTGCTGTCTGCAGGTGTATCGACAGCTAGCTTATTCCAATAGGAACATAGGAGGCGTGCCATCTGTCCAATAGCACTGCCCATGAGGTGGGTTTTGTGAAGTCTATATAAGTTAGTGGCTTTGTTTAATAAACGTTCATTCTCGGGTCATTCTGAGCTTTTGCAAAATCATATTGGTCTGAGTGTGAAAGTCCTGTTAGAGCTCCCACACAAATGTCCTCTAGGTCAACCCTGGAAAACTGTGAGTTATTTATAGCTCACTTTACCTGGGGAAACGATGGCTTCCACTTTTTCTGCTTCCTACCTCTGCACGGTCCTCTTGTTTATACATGACATACACAGGTAGGTCATCATGCTTCATAATTAAGACATGGATTTAGTACCCAGGAAGGTTTAACTTTCCAACCAGCTCTGCCACCGATTTAATGAACAATTGTAGGCAAATCATTTGGTCTTTGAAGTTTAGTTGCTGCATTTGTAAACAGGAATAACATCTGCTGAGGTTAATTCCTGATTAATTTAGGAAGACCAGAACAATTCTCCTGTTAAAAAAAATGATTACAGTTTCTGCAATACTTATTACATGCAAAATCATTATAGACTACAAACTTATTAAAATATCAGTGGGCTTAGACCTGAGAATACTTTCTGAACTATAACAGTGAGGTGCTGTTAGCTGTGGGTTTTGCCTTTAATAGGAGGGAGAGCCAAGTTTAGCTTACTCATGCATTTGATATCAATGTGATTGATGTCTGGTAGGATGGGACCACTGAATCGCAGAGTATGAGAAGAAAGTGTTGCCCTGTGAGGATAATTTTCTGCAGGATGCAAAGGGATTTTGTGATGTCTAGCAGTGCTAATGGCGGTCACAGAGTGAAAAGTACTGCATCGAGGCCTGAAAAAACAGGGGCATATACAATTCATTTAGACTTACAGACAACTATTGAAAGTTAGTAGTCATTGTTTCAGACAAGATTTATAGTCATAGTTCTTTGCATTAAAGATAGAATTGTAGGGTAAAAGGGACTGGTCTGTTCAGGTTTTTAATGTTCACCAGGCTAAACTTATTTGCCCACTTGCACACCACACTATCTAAACTGCAGAATTGTTTAAAAAAACAACCCAAAACAAGCAACAAGCTTGTAACTGCAACTGGCTTATCCTGCAGCATTCAAACTGTATTTTTGTAGAGCCTAATAAAGCAAACACTTCAACTCCACAGTAGTTGTTGGGAGAAATTAACAGTTTAGTGCGCTCTCAGGAAAAGCTTGATGCTTCGTTGATGTTCCACAGGAACACAGAAATACAGCCAAGTGAGAAGTTTGTTGTGAGCATCACAAAGATATCTGGCATAGAAGAACTGGGGTGGTTCATAGTGGGAGAGAAGGGAGATTAATTGCAAGTACATTTCCTGACATTCACCTTTACAGTCTCAAATGTTGTGGTAGCAACACGTGAAGAAATACAGGGGTCTGACTCAAGTTCGTACCAAAGATGTGTTCAGTGGGGAGCACTGTATGTTAAAATGAAGGAGTATTTCTTTTCAGTTTCCAGAAGCAGTTTCCTTTCCAGGTGGGTGATTTCTGTTTGAATTACCCAGCACAGAATTACTATTCTGCTAGCTTTAGTAACTGAAAGTAGTAGTAGTCCCTTTTAAGTTTTCTGTTGCTGATAGTGGCCTTTTTTTGAGGATATTCTGCCAAGAAGAGGAAAAGGGATATGATAAAGTGCTAGGAATGTCACAGACAGCTTTTAACTGACGTGCCAGTATCTTTTTAAGGATAACGCTGTATATTCCCAGCAGGACTCTGGTCGTATGTGTATTTCAGTCTTGCACTTCTCTTGGCAAAAGTTATCACCTCCCTGGGGAGTTTGCCTAATATTTGAAGAAACTTTAAAGAGGGAGAGGAAATAATACAAACATCCTGGGAGAGGAGAAAAATGAAGTGGGAAAAGAGAAGAAAGAAAGGCAACTGAATGGAGAGAGTATGAGTGTAGAGAGCAGAGTAAGATAAATTGGAATATAGTGCAGCTCATGGAAAAAACCTTTGCTTGCCAGTGGCTGGAGTCAGACAAAATAGTGGCAAACATAAAATCTTATGTTAAAACAGTAACCACAGATCTCAATTTTCACTCTAGAGGCCTGTGATGCTCGCAGGCACTCACATTGGATGGGATGGGAAGGAGCAGCTCCCCCACTGAGGATGCAAGAAGGCCACAAATATTCTGTCCAGCTCTTAGCTTTTTCCTCCTCATATTCTCTCTCCAATTCTTGAACCGCTTACTCACTACCCAAAAACTGCCTTCCTTCTGCTAGTTTCGTGAAGAGTGTGACATTTCTGTGAGCCACTTCAGCATGGCTGGAAAAGCAGATGAAAGGGAAGAAAGTTGCAGTTGGGGATGAGCTGCCTTCTCTGCTTGCAGCAGGACTAATGGACTAGGAATAGACTGCCTCCTCCACCTCAGTGCTCTTCCCTCTCCTGGATGAGGGTGCAGCCTTGGCGCTGGAGGCCAGCGGTGATTCCTCTTTTGCCAGAACCCAGGCTCATCGCAGCTGTAGAAGGGTTGCTACTGAAGGGCAAGGCTGTAGGGCAAGAGGCATTTGTCTCAGGCAGTGTCTTTGCCAGCAGGAGAAGCAGGCATTAGGGAAATGAGGGCAGACCCTAGAGGCAGCGCTTCCATGAGGCTCTTCAAAGAGCATAGAGAGCCAGATAGAGGTGAAAGGGACCCCTGCTATAATGCAGGTAGATTATTTTGAACAGCTTTTCTTGGATGGTGCCTGCAGATAGTTTGCTCTACACTTTCACATGCCAAAACTTGGGGCAGGGAGAACAGAAAGTGTTCTGTTTTGCTAAGAGAACTGGGACATCCCAGTTGGGAAGTGGAAGTACAAATAAACAGGAACAGGGCAAAGCAAGATGACAAGAGCACTGCCAAGGTGAGCAATATTCTCAAAGAACAAGCGGCAGTTGGAAAACTTCCCACAGCTGAGCTGATGGCTATCTAAAGGTTGTATCGGCCTTGAACTCCGTTTCATTTGCTTTCAGCAACAGGTGACTGCTGCTTTGGGAAACACGGCTGTGAATTAAGAAACCACTGGTCATTAACTTGCCCAGCTGAACAAGCAGAGCAGTTTTCTGACTCAGTAGGGGTAGAAGAAGAAATTTTCTTTCTCCTTGTTTCTTCAGAAATGGTGTTTGGTCTCCTTAAACTACTTTGACATAAAACCTTTTGTGTAAGCAAAGCACCACTGTGCCCTGCTGTCCACTGATATTGATGACCCTGTCTTGATTGTCTGTGACACCAAGTGGCTAGGAGGCTTTCCAAAGAATGATGGCATCTTTAGGGAATACCTGGCAAGACCTGCACCTGTATTATCTGAACTGCATCAAATTGAATTGTGGAATCATAAAATGGTTTAGGTTGGAAGGGACCTCAGAGATCATCTACTTCCAGCACCCCTGCCAAGGGCAGGGACACCTCTCACCAGATCAGGTTGCTCAGGGCCCCATCCAGCCTGGCTCTGAACACTTCCAGGGATGGAGAAGCCACAACTTCTCCAGGCAATCTGTTCCAGTGTCTCACCACCACCATAGAGAATATTTCTTTCTAAAATCTAAACTAGTTCAAAGCCATTCCACTTTGCCCTATAACTAGATGTCCTCATATATAGTCCCTTCCCAGCTTTCTTTTAGGCTTTCTTCAGGTACTGAAAGACTACTATAAAATCCCTCTGGACCAGGCTGAACAGAATGAGTTTCCTCAGCCTGTCTTCACAGGAGAGGTGCTGTGGCCCTTTTGCTTCTGTAGGCTACTATGGTGTGGGAGCAACAGTCAGCAGCAGAAGCAGAGGAAAATCTTTATCCAAATATTTATGTAAAATCCACCTAGTTCTGTGAATCTGTATCTTTTAGGATCTTAAACTATTCTTCCACAGTGCCTTTGTAAGAATGATTGTAATTTCCTTAAAATCTTTCCTCCTCACTGACATAAATTTGAATTTTCAGAGCGCTTTTCCCTCTACCACTAATCTCTCTCAAATGCTGTCTTGCTCACGGGCTGCAACTGAAAATGCAGAAGCATGATCGATGGGATTATTGCCTGTTTACTGGTAAAATTGGTATGTGAGCCTGCGGAGTCTCTCCCACTTTTTAGCTGTGCTTGTCTGGACCTGTATAAAAGATGAATTTTTGAGAACATGTTTTCTGGCTTCCACCTAATTATCTAATCCCATGAACATGCTAATGAATTTTGCTCTATCAGTATCAGAAATTTATCCTATGTTAGAGTTCGCTCCCCAATGGTAGTGGAATAACCACTTTGTCACTGTGCAAAACTGGACCAGTTTGAGGCAGGTGATATAAAGGAAAGATGGGAAAACTTGACTCTTAAGGGGCTCTGTGTAGTAGATAACTCCTGAAAACTCCCCCTGTCCACTGTGCTCAGCCATGTGTCCTGTCCCTCTTTGAATAATGTCTGATACATCTTGTATGCTCTTACACTTGGTACAGACCACATGCCCAGCAAAAGACTGGACACTGCGCTTTATTTCTGAATAACTTTTCTCCTAGATTTGTGATTTGAAATGGCTCGGGAAATATCTCTGACAAGATCTGAGGAGAGCAGCAGGTAAACAGAGCAGGTAAACACTGGTGGAAGAAGTGCAGGGAGACTAGGTGAGCCACAGCAGTGAGTTGTGAGCTGCTGGGTCCTCTGACCCCATCTTGTGTACCTTCATTTCCACAGATATACTGAATATTTTTTGAAGGTTTAACAAAGCAAAGCTGGTTTGACAGCAGTGGAGATGAGCTGACCATACTCCTTATGTGCCATTCACAAAATGAGCCCCATTTGGATTGGTCATGAGGTGGCAGTAGGCTGTGTGGCTCCTTTGCTTGCCTTGGCATCACTATTTGGCTTGAATATGTTTTGAGATCCAGTAACTTCTTTCTTGGGAGGCACTAAAATCAGGGTATGTCCCAAACATTGTGGCACCAAAATGAGACATTGCTCACAGCTAATTGAGCAGATCTGTGACTTTATCTCCTCCCTACTGCTGAAATAGTTAACGGTGTTGACATGTAAAGTATCATTGCCGTTTCTTTAATAAAGAGCAGAAATTGTTTCTCCCAAACAAGTCCAGTCCACCCAAGGAGCCATTACACAAATACTCCAGGACTTGCTCCCAGCTATATGGTTGATTAATTATAAGCCCCACCTCTTCCTTATCAGAGCAGGAATCCTGTTTCATCATCGGGAAAACTATCACAGTATCACAGTATTACCAAGGTCGG
>VXBP01010286.1:5315-51861 GCA_013400115.1 Rhinopomastus cyanomelas
GACAAAAGGCAGCGTTCTATGACCCTCGCTGAATATTAATATCTGTCGTGTAGCAAAAGCAGAACACTTGTTTGTGTAGATTGGAGCCCCACTGGTTTAGGTCTTTACTAGGGAAAAAAAAAACAAAGCAGAGAAGGAAAAAAACCCCCAAATTACAGCTGAAACAAATCATCGGCATCGCTGTTTTCAAATTACTGTATTTCTGGGGAATTTCAGTCAGTTACATGAAAAAGAAGACACTGGTTTCAATGAAGCTTTGATAGTCAGGTTATGTTAATAATGGGGACTCATGTAAAATGCATAAGGTATACCTTACAGAGGAAGATTGCTGATAATTATTCTGTATGCTAAGAGTGTAGCTCTTTCTGAGCCGGTACATAAAGACTCCTTTACATCCCGGTCTAATTACTTATAGACAGTTGAGCACAAAATTACTTTCATCTGTTTGAACATGTGGAAGGAAGGAGATTAGAGATGTACCTTTCAAAACAGCTGGTTGGCATGTTAAAGAAGAAAACCTACTGGTGCTTGGGTTCTGATTGGAAAGTGCATTTCGTTATAATTAGACCTATTAAAGTAAATGTCATGCAGGGGGATTCTCAGAGGGGGTGACTGGGGTGCACAGCACGAAAGTCAGTTGTTCTCTTATGGCTCCTCCAGAAGCTGGAAGAGCTTTCAAAACTGAGAAAAGACAGGACTAGGTGTTTTGACACTGTGTTTTTCCCTAGCTATTGTGGGATTTCTTTTCCATGGAAAAATAGTGGGATTTCCTGGGAATGGTGAATGGCTGTGGCCAGCCACTACTGTGACCCTGTCTTTTGTTGTCCTTCAGGAAGAAGTCAACGTGTGACCTGGTCTGGGTGATCCTGCTGTGGCAGGGGGATTGGACTGGATGTTTTTTTAAGGTCCCTTTCAATCCCTAATGATTCTATGATTCTATGAGTCTATGTTTTGAATTTCTATTCATTAGCTTTAGCTGATTTGAGGGCAAGTGCCATAGAAAAATAATTATTATATGAGGAACTTCATCTTGTACAGACCTTCTAGTATTGAAATGGAATGATGTGCATTCGTAGCAATGCCAGCAGGCAAAATTCCTCTCCTCTTCCAGGTTTTGAATTCACAGAATCACAGAACATTAGGGGTTGGAAGGGACCTCGAAAGACCATCTAGTCCAGTCTCCCTCCCACAGTAGCATCACCTAGGTCAAGTAGCACAGGAACTCATCCAGGCAGGTTCTAAATATCTCCAGAGAAGGAGACTTCACAACTCCCCTGGGCAGCCCTTTCCAGTGCTCTGTCACCCTCACTGGGAAGAAGGTCCTTCTGATATCTATATGGAACCTCCTGTGTTCCAGCTCACACCCATTGCCCCTTGTCCTATCACTAGATGCCACTGAGCAGAGCCTGGCTCCATCCTCCTGACACCCACCCCTCACATATTTATAGACATGAATGAGGTCACCCCTCAGTATTCTCTTCTCCAAGCTCAAGACCCCCAGCTCCCCCAGCTTACCCCAGGTCCCACCCCACACTGTGACCGCTAGGTGCTTTCTCAGCACACACAGAAGTAAACCCAGTCGTCGCAGTACTAGTCACGCTACCTCATGAATGAGCTGGCCTTTGTCTTTATTTCTAACTTGCACCAACTTTGAAGTCTTTATGGGTAGAAGATACTTTGGCTTAAGAGATCCATCTTGATTTAAAGGACAGCTAGCCTGTCGTACACAAAACGCATGGCTACCAGGAGCGCTACTGATTGCTGATAATTTAATTCCTATAACAGACTAGAGAAAGCTTATTACCTGGCAGGCAGTATTCAATCACTATTTTCTGAAATAAATAGCCTATCAGAGAGCTAACGGTAAAAAAAGCAAACGTGATGTCCTTCACTTTGTGTATTTTTGAGTGGAATATACTGGGCTAACACGGACACCCTAAAAGCTGTCTCCTTGCTAATTCTGCACGATGGCTTTTCCCTGCCTCTGTGGCACTGCTTATTTAAGTAAATGGGATTGCTACATTAATTGTAAAATCTGATGCATGGGCTAAGACAGTCTAATAGAACATTAAATGCACTAAAATACTGTCTTCTGTGCAGCAGTCGTGAGGTTCACCACTGGTTTTGGTGTGCTGCAGCAAGAGGAGCACATTTAAATACGTGAGGACGAGGGGTTGTGTATTTTCTTCCATGATTGTTATTCTCGGAACCATAGAAACAGCTAGAGGAGCAAAGACAATGGAAACTAAGACATGCAAGGCACTGTATTTCTGATTAGCTGACCATGGAATCATAGAATCACAGAATCATTCAGGTTGGAAAAGACCCTTGGCATCATTGAGTCCAACCAGCAATCCCACTCTACAAGGTCACCCCTAAAGCAGATCCACCAACGCTACATCTAAGTGACTTTTAAACACATCCAGGGTGATGACTCAACCACCACCCTGGGCAGCACATGCCTGTGCCTGACCACTTCCTCATGCCTAGCCTAAACCTCCCTTGTTGAAGCTTGAAGCCCTTCCCTCTGGTTCTGTCAGCAATTACCAGCACCAACAAAAACCAAAAGTTGGTGAAAACTGACACTGCCCCTCATCCTATCAGTAGATGCCCCTGAGCAGAGCCTGGCTCCATCCTCCTGACATCCACCCTTCACATATTTGTCAACATTAATGAGGTCACCCCACAGTCTCCTCTTTTCCAAGCTAAAGAAATCCAGTTCCCTCAGCCTTTCCTCATCAGGGAGATGTTCTACTGCCTTCATCATCTTTGTGGCTCTGTGCTGGACTCCCTCCAGCAGCTCTGTGTTCTTCTTGAACCGAGGGGCCCAGAACTGGGCACAATCTCCAGATGTGGTGTCAGCAGGGCTGAGTAGAGGGGGAGAAGAACCTCTCTCGATCTGCTAACCCACCCCTGTTCTGATCCACCCCAGGATGCTGTCAGCCCTCTTGGGCCAAGAGTGCATTGGGGTTGTGATGATTAAAGGATCTGCCCCCTTTTACCTCCACGTTCCTTTGTAAAACCCGTTTTGGCTCTATGCTAAATGTGCTAATAAACACTGAAAGCAACTGAAGAATAAATCATCTCATAGTTTCTGCTAGCTTTTGAGTGTCCATCTGAAATTATTAGTTGCAGAAAAGTAGGTAGAGAGAGATATAAATATAACAATTTTGGAAGGAAGGGCACAGCTGCTGCCAGCTACGCCCTCTGGCACTCTGAGAGGCAGAAGCTCCTCCTGGGTTTTGCAGCATGCTCTGAAGTGGAGCTGTGTTTTAATTGCTCCATCCATCCCTATTAAGGGACAAGCAGGAAAGGGAAAAATAAAAATCTAATGAGCAAACAGATATTGTATATACAGTGCACTAAATACCTGTGGTTAAAGGGATATTAAGATGCTGAATGGGGCACTGAGAACCCAGGAAATATTGCATTTGTTTCTCCTGCTGAAACATTAGTTTAGTTTCATCAGCCAACAGCATCAGGCTACAGTTCCAGAGACTCATGATTCCTTCTCTACTGTTCTCATTGTTTATAAATATGTGAAGGGTGGGTGTCAGGAGGATGGAGCCAGGCTTCACTGGAGATGTTTAAGACCCGCCTGGATGTGTTCCTGTGTGACTTGGTCTAGGTGATCCTGCTGTGGCAGGGGGGTTGAACTAGATGATCTTTCAAGGTCCCTTCCAATCCCTAATGTCCTGTGATTCTGTGATCTTTGACTGACTGCTGGTTTGTTGCTTATAGCTGTGGACCTTGAGTACCAAGCCTATGACCCTTGCTTATCATCCCATACAGGGATTCCTTTACACCACCTCTACTCTTCTGCGCTGTCTTACCAGGGTGGCATTTCTATGCACTACATCATCACGTGGCTGAGCTGTAAAGTCATAGAGGGACCACGCAAATGGAAAGGACAGCAAAACAAATTAGGCAGAGATACCTGGCCAATTGGAAAAATTGGTTTCATAGGTAAGAAAAGAAAAACAAAACAACTCATAGATCAAGAAAAGTTCAGGTAGAGCAAGCCTGGCAGCTTCAGTCCTGGGGCCTGGGATACTCGGCGCTAAGCTTAGAGCCTGCTACTCACAATGGCCATATCGTGTGCAAGGTTTGACATTACAGTGTGCATCCTGGGCAATCATAGAATCATCATGGTTGGAACCCCCTGAAGGTTCTCCTCCTTAAACCTTAGGCTGCAAGGAGTGTCTATTGACTGCAAGTTGTTAATTACGTCATTACAAGAGTGCTGTGAACAAAGACAGTGCTGAGCAGACAGGAGCTGAGATAAGATGCTGTGTCTAGCAGAAATGGACACATTCGAGAGTTTTGGAGTTAAATTGCAGATCATCTCAAAGTCCAGACATTCAGAGCGAGTTCCACAGGTCTTGGCTACTTCAAGCTGCTCTGGGGATGCAAAGCATCCGTAAACTTGACTTAAGCAGCCAGCAAAGTGGGTTTTACTGCTTCTTTGTGTGGCTGGATTCTTCCAAAGCAGCTGCAATATCCCATGAGTCTGGTCCCAGATGTTTCTGTGGAGTTCATTCAAACTATTCTAACTTCTTTGACTATGAAACCTACAGGAAATCCCGTGAGAACAAGCTCCCTCTGCTTCCTCTGCTCTCAACTAGAAATGCCATGAGAACAGTCAGGCTTTCAGTTCACCACACTTCTGATAATGTAAAGACTGCAAATGGAAAAGAAACCTCCCAAAACTGAACTGAGTACTCCAGAACTCCTCCTCACACATAATCCAACCTTCATTCTGAGAAGACTCACTGTATTATGGCGGTGATAGTCACATCATCTCACTCACATCTAAGCTGATTACCTTTTTTTACTGTGGTTGAGATGTGTATGGCGGGGCTCATCTTTCAGCATGTGATCTTACACTTAATCATCCTAACCTTCAGCTGAATTGCAAATAACATCTGTGTTATGAATTCATTTATCTATTAAGTGTTATTCAATTACTATGTTATCTACTGCTGTATTCCAGCAGGTAGTCTTGTGTGAGACTGATTCCACAGAGCTCAGGCATCTACAGATGAGTTAGTAGCCTTCTAAACTTCTTCACAGTGAGGGTGACAGAGCCCTGGAAGGGGCTGCCCCGGGGGGTTGTGGAGTCTCCTTCTCTGGAGAGGGTTAAAACCCACCTGGATGTGTCCCTGTGCGACTTCATCTAGGTGATGCTGCTGTGGTGGGGGGATTGGACTGGATGATCTTTCGAGGTCCCTTCCAATCCCTGATGTTCTGTGATTCTCTTTACAGCTGCTGGTGTGAATTTTGAAAGGAAAGGTCACGCAGAAATTGCTTCACTTTTGCTGAAACTTTGCAGTAACTTAACTCATACTAAATACAGATTCAGAATAAGATTATGCACTCAAGTCAAGGAACTGTGGAGTAAAGTACTTCTTGGTGTGAGTAAGTGTGCTGGGTTATGTGTTAGGACCCAGAAAAACTCGTGTATCTCCCAAACCACTCCCCTCTGCCCCACAGTAGGGCACAAGGAGAGTCTCACAGTCCATCCCATCTTCAAGGAAGCACTAGCTGATCTGTATCTTGCATAAGGTCGTGAATTTCTGTGATGTTCAGGACAGTCTTCATCACGACACCTATGTAATCTTTGGGATATTTCTTCTTGCTAGAGGCAAGTCCAACTTTTTGTAAGATATAAATAACATAAAATTATATAGAAATATTTCTGGCTTGAGTCACTTGAAGTGCAGCCAAGAAAAACACCGGGGACTGAATTGGAAGGAACGTCTTTTATATTTGGCAGCACAGATGAGCTATCTGACCTAATAGAAAATAACTATCTCTAATATCTTTGATTAAAATTGCTTGACTCCTGGCACATGTTTGTAAAAAGATCTGAATTTAAGTTGATGCTTTACCAAATCCTTGAAGGAAAGTCCTATAAATATGACTTTTCTCTAAACTAGAGATGCAGTAACGGGTAGAGAAAGGACTGAGACCAAGGCTGAGATTTTGTGGCTGAAGTGAAGTCTCAAAAGGAGTTAAGCAGATGTGCTCTTCAATGGGAATACTCCATACAATCCTCTTTTTATGCTGTGATTAGTCACTACGATTTATTTAATGTGTTTTGCAACAGCAATTTTTTTGTCTAAGTTGCGTGGCAATGCTTTTAAATATCTACATCAAAAGCCTGACCTCAAAAAGGAGGCAGGAAGGAAAAAAATAGTTGAATTGTTAACACGTGAATAATTGGTTTTGAGCAATGTCAACAGAGCCTGCTTGTCTACACTACAGTCCTTCCAGGAGAGGTAAACAGAGGTGCTCTTTTTGCTGCAACTGCATGTGCAGCGTTCAGAGGGATTCTTCTAATGACTCACATGCCTGAGATTACTTGAGCTACAGTGGGTTGGGGGCTAAATCTGAATCCAGCAGCACACTGCACACTGCCTGATGACCAGGTTATTAGTCAGGGAATATATTGATTTAAAATAAAGTTAGCCTCAAATGAGATAGTTCTTTTCTTGCTCTGTGTGTTGGAGCGGTAACTGAGGTCATCAAATGCAGAGAGAAGAACAGAAGGATGTTCACACAGTTTTATGAATATTTAGCATCCAGCCAATAATACAGAGTATAATCATTGGAAAAACTGAATTTAGAGGACCTTTTTGTCTGGAAGTTGAAAAGATACAGCATTCCCTTTCTCTGGAGGTGTTTAAAACTCACCTGGATGTGTTCCTGTGCGACTTGGTCTAGGTGGTCCTGCTCTGGCAGGAGGATTGGACCAGATGATCTTTGAAGGTCCCTTCCAATCCCTTCTGTGATTCCTATATGAAAGACTTCACTGTGGCACACAGGATAGGGGAATGCATGGAGTGGTCAGCAAGTTCACACAGAAGAAGGAGTGCTAGAACTCAGTGTCCTTCATTCTGCTGCCTGACGTTGAACATCTCAGCTTTTGTGTTCTGTAAGGTCCTTCTATGTGATGAACTTTTTGCACAGATCCAAAAATGATAATCCAGTGGGTGGGACATCACTCTCACAGAATCACAGAACATTAGGGATTGGAAGGGACCTCCAAAGATCATCTAGTCCAATCCCCCTGCCTCAGCAGGACCACCCAGATCCAGTCACCCAGGAACTCTCTCAGTAATTTATTGATTGCTGTCATAATGAGAAACTGGACAAAAGTAGCAGGACTTGTGGTCTATCTTACTACTCAGAGATTAATGTGTGACCTAAAGTGAATCAATCAGTCTTGCTGCAAGCCAGAGAGAAGCTAATCTAGCTGAAGTATCTGTCATAAGCTTTCTAGATGAGAGCTTCTATTTGAAAACAGACATTAGAAGAAACTGTTTGACATGTGGTTTGAAGAACTTCCAGTGTTCCTTCCTATTTTTTTCTAACAGTGTCACGAATATCTGAGGTTGAAGAGTCCAGGTTATAGACTCAGATCCTGTGATGTGCCTTCATCTACCAAATACACTGAGAGCCACCATGCTCTCTGCTTTTGCTTGCTCACTTTCCTGTTATCATGCAGTTCAACTGCACACCAGCAGCCCTGGATTCCTGCACTGTCCCACTCATCCTCCTACCTTTGCTGTAGGCAAAGCAGAGAGACTTTAAAAATCTTTTTTGACTATCAAATTAGGCCTTGAATCTCATGAGAACTGCAATTCCAAGATTACACATGTTCACTAGATGGTCCCACTTGTAGGATTAAAATGTCTAGAAAGCATAAGTCAAAGAGCACTGTGTGAGAGACTTCCCTCACCCAGGACACACGGGCCATACGTCAGGACCACCACCCACATGTGTGCTTCTCCTTTTACGCCTTCTTCCCTTACAAGTGGGCAGGTCTGCCTAGTCACAGCTGTGTCTTTGTGCAGCAGTTGCTGCCTGTAGAGCAACAGAAACATCCTGTTATTTTTATGCAGTACTTCATAATAGGATTTTCCCATCTGTTCTGTAACCACCTCTGTGAGGAATCAACACCTGGAATGTACAAGCAAGAAACAGACCACTGCCATTGCAGCCACAGGGAGTTT
Organism: Rhinopomastus cyanomelas; assembly: GCA_013400115.1. NCBI lineage: Eukaryota > Metazoa > Chordata > Aves > Bucerotiformes > Rhinopomastidae > Rhinopomastus > Rhinopomastus cyanomelas. The sequence goes on from VXBP01010286.1 coordinate 13,334, forward strand.
AGGGGATTTGCAAGAAGTGCAAGCCACACGTGTGCTGAAGAGCTGGGTCTCTTAGCTTGGAGAAGGGGAGACTGAGGGGTGGCCTCACTGATGCTGATTATCATGTGAAGGGTGGGTGTCAGGAGGATGGAGCAGGATCTTCTCAATGTCATCTAATGACAGGACAAGGGGCAATGGGTATGAGCTGGGACATAGGTTTCACATCAATATGAGAAGGTGACAGGGCACTGGAAAGGGCTGCCCAGGGTGGGTTGTGGAGTCTCCTTCTCTGAAGATGTTTAAAACCCATCTGGACATGTTCCTGAGCAGTGTGATCTAGGTGATCCTACTCTGGCAGGGGGATTGGACTGGATGATCTTTTGAGGGCTCTTCCAATCCCTAATGTTCTATGATTCTGTGAACCCATTTAAGGATCAGAAGCAAAGATAAAGTGACTGTAAGACTGAACACTGTCACTTAATAATTTGATATTAGCCTGTTTATTCCCTGTAGAGTGGCACAAGAGTTGTTATCAAAGAGTCAGCAGAGCACAGATATGTTTTAGCCCTTAGCTAAACAAACAGAGCAACAACTAGAACTCAAGGGCTCGTGAGGTTTATTCGGTTGTCATCACTTTTATTCCTGCAGAGAGCTAGGGAAATCTGAGCTGGACTCTCTTTTGGTGCCCTCATGCAGCACAGTTGCACTTTGTACAGTTGTTTCAAGGATTCTGTTTGAATTACTTTGAACCTCAAAAGTTGTCACAGATAATGGACTGATCATCCCTCAGGCGCTCTGCAAATATCATTAGGGAACTGTCCAGCAGAAATCCTCTCTCAAAGAGTGCTGCAGGATTGTGTCCCTCTCAGGAGGGTTAACCTGCTGCAGACAGGGGAGAGCAGGCTGCGGATTGGCAGTAGGTGTGCTGAGGGGGAGAGTGTAACTGCCTGCTCTAGGTTATGTCTTTCTTCTCTGACCAGTCCTGCAAGAAATATTTGTCCTATTTAGCAACAGGACTAGATTCAAGACCTAAAGATGACTGAGAAGGTAGTAGGTGTACAAGGAAAAACAAGTATCTCTCCCATTTGACAGACTAACGTCTGCTTACAAGCATGCAAAACCTGGGCCTCAGCGCATGCTGGACTGCGTGTAGTAAAGGCAGGAAGGCTGGAGCAGAACCTTACAAATCTCCAGTCTCTCTGTTCATGACTTTTTCTGGTCTTCCTTAGTCAGACATACCTCATCCACTATAAAAATGCTAGTGAATGTTTGTGTGAATGGAATGTGTCTGTGTTGACCAAGACATGAGACGTTTTAAAGATGATGTCAATATTATTCAGTCCCTGAGCTTTTTGCATGAAGTTGGATATTCTGCTACAGAACAGATATTCTTCTTTCTTGTCCCTTCCAGCCCCTAATTATTCTATGATTCTTAGAGAGTAGGGATGTGTAGGTAGTGGAAATTGTCCTGCTATCTGAGCCTTCCTTTGATATCACTTTTGCACTTCCATTCTACTTCTACCCCTTTTTGACTCTGCGTGTGCTTCCCTGCTTAATAATGTGCTAAATATTTCTGCCTACCCCATCCCCTAGAAGGAGACCCTTCATTAGCGTCCCGTTACGCTTCCCACAGACACGCAGAGATGAGCAGCAGAGGTAGCTGAAAGAGCTCACAGGCAATTCCAAGGCAGAAGTGATATATGACAAAGCGTCTCCACTCTGCTTATGTAATTGTCTGGATCTTGATTTAAGATTCCCCTGCTGCCAGAGATGAATTATGCCACAGAATCTGTGTTCTTCCCGTTTGAACTCTGCCATGCCATTAGTGGTGATTTGTGCCGGATACCATTAAAATTATGCGTAAAAAATACAAATTATCTGCAAAGCAATTAAAAGCTGGCGGCCTCACACCATATTTTTGGTCGCCCCAAGTTCTCTCTGGTTCGAATGAGCGCTCCACTCACAGAGAAGTCTCGAGTTGGGTCCTTGACGCTGCTTTCAGGGTGGGTTTTTTCAATTATTATTTTTTCTTCAAAAGTGAGCGAGTGATTTGGGAGCTTTGAATTAATTTGAAAGGCAAGTGAATTTGGTGCTCAAGTGCTTTAGCAAATCTGGTCCTCAGAGCAACCTGTACTAGAGCACTGCAAACCTGAACTGCTCATTGGCGTGTTTTATTTCCACGATGTGTTTGATCCAGAGATGTGGCTGCTGGCCCCGATATGAAACAGGTAGGGTGTGGGCACATATTAAACAAATCTCCCTGCACGAGCTCTGCTAATGCCTCTCAGTTTGAATCCACACATCTGCCAAGCTTCCTTCATTTGGAGAGAGGCTTCCTCATTTGGGATTAATTTGAAGGCTCCTCTCCGAAGCGCCTCCGCTCGTGATGAAGCAGTTTGCCGTGTGTGAACGTGAGGCATAAGATTCCCTTCGAAAGGACAAATTTATCTCGGGCGGAACTTCTGGGGAGTTCCCGATGCCGTGAAATCGCCCTCGTTCGGACGATCACGGCTCCAGCTGCCTGCCCACCCCTTCGGTGCATTTTTCACACATTGCCAGTCATATATTAGTTTCCTGATGCCTTCATATGGAGTGAGAGATGAGGTAGTCACAGATCATTCTCATTTTAGCCTAAGACCGGGTGAAAACCGATGAAGTGAACGTGACATACAGCTTAGTTGTTTACGTGTAAGAATAATATACACTGGACAACTTACATAAAGCCACATAAAGTAGTAAAACTTGCCTTTTTTGTTCTTGTTTTCTCAAAAAATAAACATATCAAGAAAGACACCAGCGAGAGAAGCTGCTGCTGTTGCAAAGCCGTTGTACGTACAATAACGAAGACATCCACTTGCCTTTTTGAACTCAATAAAGGACCAGTGACAGAAGCAAGTGGAAAACCCCAAAATCCAAACCCAAGCCCTAAACAGCTCATGTTAGCTAATAATATCACTCAGGAATAAAGCTTCCTTTTGTCTTGCGTGTGATACTGAAAAAACTCTCAGCCTGATAAGATCAGCAAGGACAGGGCAATTGTCATTGCTCATTTTATGACCTCAGGCATCGCTCCAGTGCCTCAGACTGCCTTGGCACCATTAGTCCCTAGACTGCTTCTGCTGATCTTAAAGAGGCTTTTGTTGGTAATCAGTGCAGACTCCGGAATCCCCGGACACCACTGCTAGTTATGCTGAGCTAAAATCATAAGGAGTGCAAGCAATAACAAGCACCAAGGCCCACGCTGACCCTTAGCAGCTGTTTATATGCAATCATAACGGAGCAAATGACTTTCCAAATGAAAAGGCATGTTTTTGGAACCAATAATAAATCAATCTTTAAAGAATGAGAAATACTTATTAGTTTTATTCTCTGCTAGGTTGTAAAAAACCCAAATAAGAACCCCTGCCTTAGAGCCAGACGGCTTTCACATACAGAGGGAGATTTAAAGGGGCTGCACATCAAAAGGGGGCAGTTTTAATAGCGCTCGCATGACAGAAGAACACTACTGCATTTCTGAAAGCGATACGCCCCGGCTTAATGAAAGGTAACTTTCAGAAAAACCAGCTAAATTCCCACCAAATCTCTGGCAATTAGTAAAAATAAAGCATGTTCCTTCTGAAGGGGGAAAAGGAATAATAAATAACAGAATTCTGATCGTGTGCATTCTAGTGTTGTGGATAAGGCTGCTCCGACTTCAAAAAGGTTGGAGGTAATTAATAACAGAAGGGATTTCTACAGATGCAGGTGAGAGAAGGGGGTCAGGAAGCTTTGTTCCAACACCACAGACCCCGTGCAGACTTGCTGCCGGCTCCTCTGCAGAACCAAGGTTCCCCAGAGTTACTGTCCATTGCCTGGCCCTGAAGCACAGCTGCTAGATGTCTCCTTCCCTAGGCAATGCACCGAGTGATGCTCAGGTGGGTGAGGAAGTGGGGTGGCAGTTGCCTGTGCCACCCTCATGAGAGTCACCTCTTCCTGCTGAGACCCTACACTTCATGGTACAAATGTACAGAGACAGCTCAGTCTCTTTCTCCTTCCCTCTGCTCAAGCTTTGACAACTGGTGGAGTTTATGAGGAACAGACTGGATGTAGAATTCATCTAGAATCATAGAATCACAGAATCATGGAATCATAGGATCATTAGGGATCTGTCTGGATCTTTAGGGATCTGTCTGAATATGTTTAAATATGAGCTGGCCAGCTTTTCTAACAACAATTTGCCTCATCCTGAAGAAGACAACCTGTGAAATAGTTCAAACGAGCTACCTCATGTAAGTACAGTCCTTCTACTGACCCTGAAGGTCAGCCATCACCATCATGATGACTGCTCCAGATACACAGACATCCTAAGCTTAGGTGAAAAAATCCCCACTCAGAGCCACCCTGATGGTTTTTTTTTTCATTGCTTATGAATTCCTGGTCAAGCAAAGGTTGGGAATATTAGACCAAGATGAGTGGTACCATGTTGGTAGCTGTGGCGCTGTTCTGAACCTTTGCAGAGGACCATCACATCCCTCTGATGTTTCCTTTGGAACATGCTAACTGCTGCAAGACTGGCACACCAGCAGAACGTTGATATAGGGAATCTGGTTTGAATTCCCTTAAAGTCAACGTTCTTGTAAATCCAGTAAGTACTTGGAGATTGATGTCATCATCTGCAGAACTTAAAAACCTGAACTCATTTAAGTCTTACAGTCGGTAAACAAAAATCATGAGATTTAAAATGTCAAGGACTTCACAGTATCACAGTATTATAAAGGTTGGAAGAGACCTCATAGAGACTTCATTAGGCTGGCTGTGTTTTTATGGTGCTGTCCCTAAAAGAATAGTAAAGTGTTTTTACATTGGCCTGATCCCTTTCTATAAAGCTATAGGGGCAATGTTGTTTATTAGCATTCTACAGAGAAACTGAAGAAATTACAGATATAGGTCAAACCTTGAAATGTTTGGGTGTTTGCTGAAGACCATTTGCATGTGGATTGTAGGAGATGAGAAGAAGAGAGAGATGCACCACAGTAGCTGTGGGTCCAGAGTAAGGGATAAGCATGCTGCAGCTGAACAGCCTGGCTGTACAAAAGCTGCTTCAGGGCTAGAGTAGCAGGTATTTTTTGAGGGTCATTTAGCAGAGCAGCCACGAGAAGTCGAGTTGCCTGAAGTGCCCTGTGAGAAGAAGAGCCAAGCTGGAGGCAGGGAGCACTACTGAAGGCTGCAGCAGCATAAGCCAGGAGGGTGGACATGTTTGTTTTCTTCCTGGCATTATTTGCTGTGGGCACTGTCAGGTGTTCAGCAACAATTAGGGTATGCTAATTGCCAAATTAAATGCGCTAATGATCAGATGAAGCAGATGCTAGCAAGATTGGCAGAGGTGCCGTTACCCTGAAAGCCAAGTAGCAAAATATTGTTTTAAGCAAAAAACCAGTAAGAAGGTGAGGGTGTGGGGAGGTGCCCTGTTGACCCCTCTGAAGGCCTTTGTTCCCAAAAGCAAGGTTCTAATTTGGAGGTACATGTGTGGGAGATGTTGTGCTGCTCTGAGGTAATCCAAATCCCTCTCATCTGGACTCTGCCCGAGGAGTAAGTCTCTTGTCTCTGATGGGGCTGAGCTGCCCTCATCTGCCCTGCGTGGCCGGCTAGGAAAAGTCAGACATGCTGCAGCTATAGGAATATTTGGAATTCCAATTAAGCAACTCGGGAAACACAAACGGCCATGGATCTTATTCCAACTGTTGGCACTATTGCACCCACTTGACGGAGGGATTGAGCTCTCCCAGCATAAAAAACCAGTGATGGCCACAAAAGGATTTTCTCTTTGAGTTTTATGTATTTATGAGCAACAGTGGCACTGGAAGCCATTGCTGGTGATCAGAGATGGATCTGGCAGATACAAACAGGTAAGGCAAGTGGGAGATACCGTGATGCTGTCAGGTAACTTCAGCGTTACCTGTTGAAACTTCTCTCCCTCAAAAAAACCACAGAACATTAGGGATTGGCAGGGACCTCGAAAGATCGTCTAGTCCAGTGCCCCTGCCACAGCAGCATCACCTAGATCATAGACTCACAGAATCATTAGGGATTGGATGGGACCTTGAATGATCATCTACATCTCTGTTCTCTACTGCATTCAGCTACCATCTTCTTCTTGCACAGAAATGCACCACGTGAATGAGCTTGAAGAAAAACCGTAAAATATTAAACGCTGTCCTTCTCCAGCCTAACTCGTTAGTTGTTTGCATACATAATTTACTAACTTGCACATATTTTTTATACATTATTCTGACAGTGAAACTGGATCCAGGAAAAGATTCCGGCGCGTGGAATGTCAAAACACAGCCCTGCACTGGTAAGGCACTGGTGTGTATTTTCTGGGGCTTGTATCACTACTCGTTGTGGTTAGCGGTTAGTATGACTATCGTGTTTTTGCAGCATTACGTATCCGAGAAAATGTGATTTTTTTTCTGTGCCTTTTAAAATCAAATTACAATGTGACATTCAATAAAATATCTTTTGTGCAGCTAATAAAAACGAGATCCCATCTCGCTGCTTTGACAAATAAACCACACAAGTCAAAATACTGCCTCTGATACAGTTTATAGCTTAAGCTTTCATGTCAGCCATTCCTATAAAAAAAGCCCCATTATTTATTAATAGCCTTCTACGTCTTAAAAGTTTCTTTTTCTTGTGTGGAGAAAAAATCATTTGCCTTTTAATGGGGTGTCAGATTTGTTTTCCAAACCTTCTAAAAGGTTATCGTTGTTACATATGGACAAGTGCTTTTTTCAGAATCAATGTAAACTCTGTTACCGGGGTAATTTACTGCAGTCCCCTGGTAGCCGTACGGAAAACTTAATTTCACCATTTTGCAAAGTGGAGGGGTGGGACTGTTTCCTTGTGGTTAACTATTTTCACATGGAGTGAAAAGAAAATGCGTGCTCCTAGCACATACTAAATAACTGATGGGCTCTTACCCTCTATCTGAGTTCAGGGCACACTGGCAGGGTTCGTGGCATGGAAGGTTGACGGAGCCAATTAGATGGCCCATAGGTGGTCCTGCTCTGGCAGGGGGACTGGACTAGATGATCTTTCGAGGTCCCTTCCAATCCCTGATGTTCTGTGATTCTGTAATTAGCTCCCAGCTAGCCAAAAGTTTCAGCCTACTGCTAATGCTAAGGACGGATAACAAAAGCCCCTTAAATTTCCATCCCTTACCCATGCGAGTATCTGAGACACATTTTTGATGACAGAGAAGTCTGTACAGAGGGAAGAATATTCTGTGAAAGATACAGAGGTGTCAGGTTTGAGTCTGCCTTGCAATCTGAGTTGAGCAATGACACGAGACACCAGCAAATATCAACTTCAGACTTGTGCACTTAATTATAGTTTGCATTAGCAGCTGCAGCGCTTCATCTCGAAAAAGGCAACAGCAGTGGGTGTTTTGCTCTACCAAGCGCTGCTTCAGAGACCTTCAAACCCAGAAACCACTAGGAACAACTAATGACCTGAGAAACATTTCTAGATTAAATACTGTTTCTTAGCGCTCTACTCTGCCCTGGTGAGACTGCTTCTGGAGTATTGTGTCCAGTTCTGGACCCCTCAGTTCAAGAAGGACACGAAGCTGCTGGAGAGAGTCCAGCACAGAGCCACAAAGATGATGAAGGGGGTCAAACACCTCCCTGACGAGGAAAGGCTGGGGGATCTGGGTGTCTTTAGCTTGCAGAAAAGAAGACTGAGGGGTAACCTCATTAGTGTTGATCAATGTGGGAAGGGTGGGTGTCAGGAGGATGGAGCCAGGCTCTGCTCAGTGTCATCTAGTGATAGGACAAGGGCAATGGGTGTGAGCTGGAACATAGTAGGTTCCACAACAATATGAGAAGGAACTTCTTCCCAGTGAGGTTAACAGACCACTGGAATGGGCTGCCCAGGGAGGTTTTGGAGTCTCCTTCTCTGGAGACATCTAAAACCCACCTGGATGTATTCCTGTGCAGCTAGGTCTAGGTGATGCTGCCATGTCAGGGGGATTGGACTGGATGATCTGTCAAGCTCCCTTGCAATCCCTAATGCTCTGTGATTCTGTGACTTTCTGTGAACATCTTGGATTATCTAATGTGTGGGTGCTGCCTACATCTGCACAGTGAAGAGTGAGTTTCACAACAGGCATCAGCTCTTTAAAAGCTGTGATGCATCATCTTTCCAACCACACTGATGGCTGTTCACCAGACTGAAGACAGTTCACCACATGTGAACTGTGCTTCAGATGAAGCAAGTTGGTGATGTCTGCTACCAAACTGGCCTGGGGCACAAATGAATTCCTGAACACTGAAGCTGAAACTTGTTCTGCACTGCAGGCAGCAGGAGACTCTTTCAGGGTCTCAGCAAGAAAGACCTGACGACAAATGGCTTAATAAAATAGTTGGTTTCATAAGCCAGAATAAAAAGAGGAACACAGATAATGAGTACATCTTACACCACTTCAGTTACTGGGAACCCCGTGTTCATGCGGTATCGATAGACCCTGGATGAATTTTCCCATGGCATGCTGCCCAGATGCCATCCATGGAGATGTTTCTCCTTCCTCCCATACTTTGGTGCCGAGAAGGACGCAACACAGAAAAGGGCAGGGCACTGCAGCACATCCCCATACAGTGGCTACTTATTTTAACATATGGGCTTCTCAAGCCCGAAATACCAGGCCCAGCACAGCAGATGTGCCTTGCCCAAGATCACTAGCTCCTCAGACACGAAGTCTTATGCAAGGCTCTGAACACAGTACAAAGTTACTAAAGCAGTCTGTGTTTCTGCCTCCAAAGATCTCTGCTGTGTAGGCTGAATCAGCCTCTTAAAATCAGCTCGGGAATGTATAAAACTCAAAGCCCTAAAATCACTGGCTTAAGCAAAAAGATCAGTTGACATTTAAGCAAACAAAGTTCACACAGTGCACCCAAAGTGCCCCCACAAAGTGCAGATTCAGCTCCATGAGACAAGAACCTCAAAGATGTTAGTTTGAAAGATGGGGATTTTTAAGCCAGTCATGATTTTGAGGGTCCAACCAATTTCTTTCTGGAGCTTGGGGTTTGGAATACACTTCACAGAATCACAGAACATCAGGGATTGGACGGGACCTCCAAAGATCATCCAGTCCAATCCCCCAGCCACAGCAAGAACCCTTAGATCAAGTCGCACAGGAACATAACTAGGCGGGTTTTAGACGTGTCCAGCGAAGGAGGCTCCACCACCCCCTGGGCAGCCCGTTCCAGTGCTCTGTCACCCTCACCATTCTGAATAACACTTCCACATCTTTTGTCACACTGTGGCAGTCACACGACATGAAACACTCTTGTCCAGACTATTAGCATTTGGCAAAGTCACAACATCTGCAAACGAGGTCTTATAGGTAGTAAGTAACTGTAACTCACTAAACAGCTCTATCTGCATGAGCTAAAAAAGCAGGAAAAGTCTCCTTTAACCCATCAAACATCAGGTTTCCGTGTGATTGTACTTTTTCCCTGAGCTTACTCTGGGGGGATGAAGTCATTGAAAGGTCAAATGACCCTCCCAAGGTCACTGGCTGGCAGTCAGTGACCGATCCACTATCACAGCCCATTGAAGGTCCTGGCTCCAAGTGAAGTACAAGGCAAGTGACACCAAGGTACATCTTCTCTCACTTCCCATTATGTTTCTAATCTCTCTCCACTACAGTAATGAATGATAATGAGTTGCAATCTTTTCTCTGGGTTGTTCTTGCTGCTCCATCGATGACACTTATTGTTACAGTAATGATATAAGTAGAGGGGAAAAAATTATGCTAAGTGATATCATGAATAAGTAAACCTAAATAACTAACAAAGAGAACAGTGGTGGCAATACCATGTCAGAAAGGACAGTCTTACTCACCCAGTCCCTATCAGGCAGGTCATCCTCTCCATCAGCTGCACCTGGAAATGCACAGAAGAAGATGGATGTGATTCAGTACCAGCTGCTTATGTGTACAAGCCTCCTTAAAGCAAGGGTGGGCAAAGGCAGGGATGTAACTGGCCTGGTGGTATTTTCTGTGCAAAACCGGACACTTGGGTATCCCAGCACTGAGGATCAAGCTCCTGCATTAGTTATCCCTAATGTTCTGTGGTATCAGGGGGGTGACCAGGCTGCAGAGTCACGATCTCCTGAAGGAGAGCCATGGTGAGTGTAGGATTGCTGCTCTCTCCACACTCGAAATATCCGTGCTACACCTGGATTGCTGAGCAGTGCCAAGTGTCTCAAAGCTATGAGAGAGGGGTTGTGAAGGTTGTGCTTTCACAAAGGCCAGTTTTGGCTCTTTACCACAGTAAGCAGCAAGAACCCAGTAAATAAAACATTCGCTGTATTTTTATTGTTTTTGTGAATAATCCATATAACGACTTCTGATTTTCTTGGAGATATTTGTTATTCTAAGGAGTTTAATGCTACCCTGAAATATTTCTGGTCCTACAGATTTGTTTTAGGAATTTGATGTGTGCAGCTGGACCTTTGCTGGTTAATTTATCAGGTACATCACACAAAATTGTCTCTGTTTCTATCCAGAATGAGCATAATTCTTCAAATTGTGTGTCTGCCGGGAGAGCAGCGCTTCTGAATTCACAATTGGTATTCTGTGAGTACACTACAGCATTCACTTAACATTCATTTGCCATGAATGTTTCATGTGTCTTGTACTGGCTAATAACATGAAGAGATTTTATGTCTCCAAAAATCTTCTTATGCTGTATTGAGGGAATTTATAAAGCCATTTTGACTACAGCTGACTAGGAGTTTGCAAACAGAATTTTTCAAATGGCTTCCAAATGCTGCTCCCCAAATTCATATTTAAACTGAAGTGCCTTTTGAAAGTCAATGCAAAAAGAGCACAAAACCCCCCAGAGCACTGTGTCATCCTAGCCCACATACTCTTCCATTTCAAGAGGCAGCAGCCCAGCGAAGGTCACCAATTAGGAGATTCCTTACTTAGTCTAGAAAAACTTTATGAGAGAAATTAAGCATCAGTTTTTAGGAGAAACCTGCTTCCAGGCCTTTTCCAGGGAGGACTGCTACTGCTGATTTTTTTTCCCAGCATATTGGATATGTTCATTTTGCCTCTAGATATAAATATTGGGAGCTATAAAATGAGAAAGTTCATAGTCTCACATTTGCATCTCTCTTCTCTCTCTCCCCCTCCCAAGACCTTACCTTCTCCTGTGGTCGTGCTGCTACACACGGCTGGAGAAGGGCAGTCTCCTCCCCGGTTAAATTTAAGCAGCAACAGCTGCAAGATATTGGGAAGGCAATTCTGAAAGTGTCTTCCCCTCACACTCCTTCCCTCCCTGTCAGCCACTGGTTTCTGGCCAGTGCTGGGACATGCTCCATATCTGTGGGGAGGTGGCACGTTGAACCACCACCCTGCAAGTAAACCCAGGACCCCCAAGCTTAGTTTTCAACTATATGGTGGTGATATGGTCCAATCAGGGCTACGGCTCTCCGATGGGGTGGTGAGCAGCCACCTGAGACAGCCCTTCTGGGGATATCATGAGCACTTGGCACTTTGGCAGGTGTAGAGAGTCACCGCAGCACCTGTGGAGGTGCAATACAGGAAGCTGGATGATCACAGAATCACAGAACATTAGGGATCTGAAGGGAGCTCAAAAGATCATCTGGTCCAATCTCCCTGCCACAGCAGCATCACCTAGACCAAGTTGCACAGGAACACATCCAGGTGGGTTTTAAACCTCTCCAGAGCAGGAGACAAGAAAAATGATGAGATAAAGCCAACAGGCTTCTGATGGAAAGGTGTGCTGTAATCCCTAACGCCATAGCTGAGGGGTAGGGAGTCGTAACATTCACAGCACTTCCACATTCTAATCATGATATACTTGCTTGTAAAGAGAATTTCAGTAGGGTTGCACATTACTCATTTTTAGGGAAGTCTGGTGGCTGCAGAAACCCTAAATCACAGCGTGAGCTTCCTGCTTGATGTTAATTTGGGCCAGTGCCAGGCAACGGAGTTCCTTTTCCTTTGTGTCATTCAATTACACACTTGCCCACGCTCCTCAGCTAGTAAGAGCCTTAATATATGGCCTCTTAATCTAATACCAAACTATTAAAAACTACACTCAGTATTTCAAAGTGTTAGTCAACAGATGGAATTGACAGTTTTAATAGGCAGCAACTAACATCATCTCCCAATCTACACCTCTGTATTGGATTTCGAGCAACTGATATCGCTGTGGACGCGTGCAGATATGGGGCTTGCATTTAAAGTCAGAAATCCAATCAATAACCTGTCTCTCAACAGAGCTTACTAGATTATATCAGTTAGAAGTGACCATCTGGCCTAATCTTGGGAGTTCTGAGATATCATGTAGATCTTTTTCACTAATGTCAATTTTATTTGGTTAACATTAATAAACTGCAGCAAACATTGCAAATCTTGCAATCTGAAGCTGTAACTCAATTTTTCCCTCTTACACGAGACAAGTCAAACATCTGCTTCTCTAGAGGGAACATGTGTGAGAGCAAGCAAAAGAAACGATGCGATGGCTCTGGAGATTTTACTGTCTTTCTAGGAATTGTGAGATGATGGGAAGTGGCAGTCTTTTTTATTTGCTAAAAGAAAATTGTGTTACTAAAAGGTATCTAACAACTAATGCGATTATTTCTGTGAATACAAAATATAGAGGGAGATATGCAGATAGCATCCTGGGGGTTAAAGATTCAGAGTATTCTATGACCGTGATAAAAGAAGAAAGTGCATTACATATTCATCCACCAGTTTTATGCGACAAATAAAAGTCTAACTTTTAATCTCGTACAGTCAATATATATCACGAATCTGTGATCAGACACTTAACCCTCTCACAGCCAGAATGTATGCATTCTGAAAAGCCTTTTTTAATACCAGAGGCAAGAGCACTCTTTTTACTTCATAGCATCACAGAACATCAGGGATTTGGAAGGGACCTCGAAAGATCATCCAGTCCACTCCCCCTGCCACAGCGGGATCACCTAGATCAAGTCACACAGGAACACGTCCAGTCTGGGTTTTAAATGTGTCCTGAGAAGGAGACTCCACAACCCCCCTGGGCAGCCCCTTCCAGTGCTCCATCACCCTCACTGGGAAGAAGTTCCTTCCGACAGTGATGTGGAATCTCCTCTGTTCCAGCTGATGCCCATTACCTCTTGTCCTGTCGTTAGGTCTTAGATCATAGGATCATAAGGGATTGGAAGGGACCTTGAAAGATCATGTAGTCCAATCCCCCTGCCACAGCAGGATCACCTAGGCCAAGTCGCCACTGAGCAGAGCCTGGCTCCATCCTCCTGACACCCACCCTTCACATATTTATCAACATTAATGAGGCCAAAACAAGATCACTGTCTCCACTATTAATAAGTGTTCAACGTGCAGGACGTTCTGTGGCTAAGAAGCGCAGCATTACTGTAACATATAGCATTAACCACATTTTTCTCAGGCATGAAACGTTGCTATATTATGACTTTTAATAAATCTATGCCAATACTGTTTTACATACATTGCAGAAATAAATCATGACTTTACCTTGAAAGTCTGCTTTTGCTGACAAACTGATGCAATGATTTTCGTGAAGGGACACGGCCACAGAGAGGAAACCTGCCAAGATGCAAAGGTTAGAAACGTTGAACAAAAGGCTGAGGGTTTACTTTGCATGCAAATAAGTAATTAATCACAAATCCATAAACCAATTAGTAATGAACTAATGATATTGCTTAACAACTGTATTTTTTATTGACATATAAATAATTTAGGTGAGTATTTCTTTAGTCACGCCGGTTCCTCCTGTTATTTACTAGCCTTGTCATGGCTGCTCTTAGATCACATGCCCCTTGTAAAGCATTTCCCAATCTATTGCAAGGACCAGTTTGTTTTAATGCGCTCAGTTAACACTGCTGGAGCTATTAACAAGCTCATTAGCATAATCCATTGTGATACATCACTGTGTAAAAGTTCGGCTCCACAACTGAATGGGACTGGGAAATGGCTCTGAAGATTTTATGATACAATAACTATTCATTTGATAAGCAATTAAAGAGATACTTGGAGACACTAAGAGTGAAGACAATGGCAATGCCAGGAAAAGAGGAGGGGTCTGAAAGATGAAGCTGCTGCCTGATGCAGGAACCATCACGGTGAGGGTGACAGAGCACTGGAACAGGCTGCCCAGGGGGGTTGTGGAGTCTCCTTCTCTGCAGATGTTTAAGACCCTCCTGGACATGTTCCTGTGCGACTTGGTCTAGGTGATGCTGCTGTGTCAGGAGGATTGGACTGGATGATCTTTCGAGGTCCCTTCCAACTCCTGATGTTTTGTGATTCTTCAAGGGACCTCGAAAGATCATCCAGTCCAGTTCCCCTGCCAGAGCAGGATCACCCAGACCAAGTCACACAGGAACATGCCCAGGCAGGTTTTAAACCTCTCCAGAGAAGGAGCTGCTTCTTAGTCACCGATCGCACGCCGCCGTAGGGCTCTGAAGTCCCGATAACAGGCTGGGTCTTACTTTGTCTTTTTAAACTAGAAAAAAACCCCCAAACCCCCTACCCTAGGGCCCTATATCTTCTGCGAGCTAACCCATGATCAATTTCTTGACCTCTCAAAGGAAGGTTTTAATACGCAGCTGAAGCACTGATTTTATTCTGGCTTTTTGCTTCTCTTAAATTTCAAATTCCTCTTCTTAGCTGCATGCATTATCCTCCGTGAACTTCGGCAGAACGGAAGGGGACAAAGGTTACTGGACACCCTATCACACATTACTGCTCAGAACTCCTGCTCTGTATAATGCGGCCGCATTGTGCTTTTAAAAAATGAACATGCAATGGGAAGAGTCACATCTTCATCGCGGAAGAAGTAGCTTTTCAAGAAAGTGTTGCTTTCGCTGATAGGCAATAGCTCTTATATGCTAATACTCCTGTTCAGCTCAGTCCTGATTCTCCAGAGATTACTTGACCAAAATGTCCATTGTCCATATAATAGGAAATATTCATGGTATTTTTGCACTCGCACAGAATTTTTCTACTGGCTGATTTCAATGTCTTACATACATCAATTAATTCCTCCTCCAGATGAGAAATGGAATGGCAAGCTGATTTCTGAAGGCAGCATGATGTAGTGGTCCGCACAGAAAATGGAGATTTGGGTTCCAATCTTCCTGTCATTACCCGGCTGGCTGATCACATGCGAAACTCGGTGCTTCTCTAAGACTCAGTTTCCCCGTTTGAAGTGATTGTATTGAAAGAAACAGCTTCTCAGTGTCTTATGGCATTTTTGCTTTTATGTCTTAAGGTGTTGCCTGGAAGATGCTATTAAAGGAAAAGAGGTTTAAATAATTTATTATGAGTCTCTAGTCACCTTCTCCAGAGATGTTTAAAACCCACCTAGACATGTTCCTGTGCCACTTGGTCTAGCTGATCCTGCTGTTGCAGGGGGATTGGGCTAGATGATCTTTTGAGGTCCCTACCATCCCGAACGTTCTGTGATTCGGTGATCTATTTGTTTGCCAAGAGACCGGGAGACGTCTAGGATGTCATGGTGTTCCGGCGGGTTCAAACTCATGCCGTGCGCCTCATCGGAGCGCCACGTGAAGCATTGCATACCTCTGGCCAAGGAGCTGCAGCTCGTTTAATAGATAAATTGAGATGACAAAAATGGCACAATTTAAATATCAGCGATCGACGGGAACAGGGGAGGTGAAGAGAGAGACAGAGAGAAGCCCGGCTTTTATTACAACCACCTTAGTACTCCAACAACAGGTAGCAGTATTACACAGTCCCTTTCCACTTTAAAGCTCTTGTAATTTCCTTCCTCCTGTTGGAGCGATTTTATTCATTGTTTCCTCGCAGCAGTGATTGATGTCCTGAGCTGCTAATCTCTCTGAGTGATAACTATTTTCATGTAAGTCCATGAGTCTATGACACAGGCTGCTCGGCCAGGGCTACTGCTGACTACTTATTTTGTGCCTCATTTACATTTCAATCTCGGTCTCATGAATGTAAAACCTAGGCTGCAAATTAATAACAGGCAGAATATTAGACCGCTCCGGAGTGGGGGAACAATGCAAATCCACCAGAGCACAAGGCTTTGCCATTGTGTTCTGGGAGGGACTCATTTATTGGCCGGCACTGAATGACATTACAGAGAATGGCATATCCAGAGTGACACAAATTTATTTCTGTCCCCAGCGCTCCAGTATATTTTCATAGAATCGGGGGGCTATTTGTCTAGGGACAATTTAGTTTCCATGAAAAATTTAAATGGTTTCTGTGGAGATAGTGGAGTGAAATTTAATTTGTTTCTCATTTACTACAGCAGGTATGAAAAGGAGAAAAATTGGATGTCTGATGGGCTGAAATTGGTGCTGTCCCTCCCCACTATCCCCAAAAGGCCTGTGGGCCTATATCATAGAGATTGAGCAAGACTACCTCATCCCTCCCCTTAGAGAATGGTAACCTTAAACCAACTTACAGAAAACCTTTGGGGAGGCTGCCAATCACCCTGAAAACAACATTTCCATCGATCCCCTGTCTGTGTGATTTATGGCTTCATTTTACGGTAATTGAGAATTAGTGAGAAGATTAGCAAGGCTCAACACTTCACCTTGATATGCACACTAAGCACCGTAATTTGTCACTAAGGGATGTTGGACACTTTTTTAGTTACACGGGGTTCCCATCTAATTGAATTTGGGGATAACATGGAAATTAATTTGACACAGGAAAATTTTGAATACAGCCGTCTCCTCTATTGTAATGCACAGTCCCGGGCTGCAGTCGGGGGCGGCTATATTGATCCTGATCACTTCCAATTGTGGCCGGCTGAAGGATGGAATACACTAAATCTTATTTAAGCTCATATGAAAGCAGTTCATCTGCAGCAATCTGTGGCAGATAAAGAATATTACCTTTCATTTTGTCTGACTGCATCAAGATGAAGTTTTGAAAATTTACTTCTTGCAGCAAATATACCAAATGTCTAAAGTCAACAGTTAAAATTCAATTACGGAGCCGCTCTTGCGGGCTGTTTACAGGGTAATTTGCTACTTAGGCAGCAAATGAAAATACTAACTATGCTCTCCATGCATAGAGAAGTTACGGCGCACGGAGAAGCCCCAAGGAAAGACAAAGGGAAAATATTCCAAAGTTCTCGGCGGTTTGAAGCGCTGCCCATTGGATCAGCCTTGTTATAGCTGGAGTAGTTTCATACATATATTTTTTTGCTTCTTACTGAGCCATTTTCTGGGAAGTTTATTTTATCTTGGTTGCTTAGCATGAGAGTCACAAAGACGGGACACGGTACAGATCTTCTCATATCTGAGAGACGCCCTACTACAGGTTTAAAACCTTCCTGGACACATTCCTGTGCAACCTGGTGTAGGGGATCCTGCTCTGGCAGGGGAACTGGACTAGATGATCTTTTGAGGTCCCTTCCAATCCCTAATGTTCTGTGATTCTGTGACATGTTCCTGTGCGACTGGATCTAGGGCATCCTGCTCCGGCAGGGGGATTGGACTGGATGATCTTTCAAGGTCCATTCCAATCCCCAATGTTCTGTGATTCTGTGACTCTATGTCTCTTACCTGTGTTTATATTTCTATTTGATTCCTGTTTGATTCCTTATAACCACCCTGTGTGCTGCACTTTACCCTTCAAATAAGGACTTGGGTCACAGCAAACTGCTTGGAGAGATTATTTCCTGAGAAAGATGCTCCCTGCTGTGAATAGGGGAAGCAGATCTTGGCACCGCACACCAGAGGGTGTGTGGCTGGGATATTTATGGACATTCTCTACCAGACCATCTGGCTCGCTTTGTTCATATCTGTTTTAGTGATAATTGCTCTGAGATGAGCTGTAATCAAGATATATTATTCATTATTTATTATTATTACATGATGGATTTTAATCCATTCATTATTACATTGCTGTTTGGAAAGACTTTCAAAAGGTTTAACAGCAGTAGTTAAAGTTGTTATTGCAGAATCACAGAGCCGCAGAACATTAGGGATTGGAAGGGACCTCGAAAGATCATCTAGTTGTTGTCTGGTTCAGCAGGCATGGTGATGTACCAGCTCCTTTGAACACTGAGGGCATTCCCCAGTGCACAGGCATCAAGAACTGGTGCTTAATGGTCACAGAGACATAAAAGTGCCAACAGTCCTGACCTGGAGCGATCAAGCGACTTGGAAGAAATGTTTTGCTGAAAGCTGTCCTGAGCCAAACGCCAAATTCCCTGGAATCACTGATGGCAAATGACAATTGTTGTCAGCACTTTTCTACCTCAGAGTACTTCAGTCTCCTATAGGAATATTGTTTGGTCTTGGAGATTTCTGCAGGAGATGTTCAATGGCAGCACTGTAAGGAGTCTCCTTCTCTGCAGACATTAAAACCCGCCTGGGTTTGTTCCTGTGCAGGTCTAGGTGACCCTGCTCTGGCAGGGGGGTTGGACTAGAAGGTCTTTCGAGGTCCCTTCCAAGCCCTAATCCTCTGTGATTCTGTGAAGAGGTCAAACTGTTAGAAATGACATTATGATTCTCAGGCCTTTTATTGCCAGGGAAGTTGCTGCTCCGGCTAAGGAGTTGATGAATCTTATTAACAATGTGCATATGTCATTCTCTTATCATATTTTCCGGGGTTGTTCTCACTAATGCAATATAAAAGGGTGCTAACATGACAGAAATGTCACTAATAGAATAAGCTTAAAGGAATTTGGATCACGTTAGGCAGGGTTTGCTTTCATATTTGGACGCCTTCTGGACTGTATTAGAGAAACAGAGTTCTCGGATACAATGAGAAACACATTAACATAATTAAAAACTCACTTTGCAATCAAATACCTGCATTTGATTTACAGGCCAAGTTATGGCATCTAGGAAAAAAAAGTCAATATTCTTCCTTTCTGAATGGTAAGCCATGGCATCGTAATTTTCCATGCTTTTATGTCTTTATTTAAAGGGGTTTGGTTTTAATCCAGAATTTCTTCTTATTGCCTACAAGGGTGCTCACGTGAAGGTCTGTCACTCCAAGGCAAAACACGTTATCAGGTCACAGTTTCATGGATACTCACATCTTTCCTGTGCTGGGCTGGAAAGTCTAGTCACTATCTTTTCTCTGCTCCAAAAGAGGTGAGGGAGAGGGAGAGAGAGAGAGACAGGGAAAGGGAGAAGGAGAGGGAAAGGGAGAGGGGACAGTGAGAAGGAGAGGGAGATGGAAAGGGAGAGGCAGAAAGAGAGGGAGTGGAGAAACTGCAGGGTTTTATTTTCAAGTTGACTGTCTGTTGTTGCTCTAAGACTGCAAGTGCAGGCATATGTGGACTTTGCATATGAATTTTCGTGGGTATTGGAAGTTACACTTCTGTGTCTTAATGTCATCGAGAGAGCATTTTGGTCCCAAGCCCAAGTAAAATGGAGGAAGGTACCATTCTCCTTCACTGAGCTCCTTTTGAGGGATCTGATACAGCATTCAGCTCTTAAAACGTGATGATAATTCCTGCTTTCTTTTGAAGTGCAGCTTTTCAAAGCAGTTGCTCATTTCATAGAATCATTAGAGATTGGAAGGGACCTTGAAAGATCATCTAGCCCAATCCCCCTGCCACAGCAGGATCACCTAGACCAAGCCGCACAGAAACACAGCCAGGCGGGTCCAGGAAGTGGGATTTCTGCTCCAATTTCTGCCTTTGCCTGAAGGAATTCAATCCCAAATCACTCATCCTATCACAAGAACACTGCTTGCTCTGTGCACGTGTGCCTGGACATACTGAATGCATTTTCCAGTGAAGAGAGAGCAAACCTGAGTGCTTATACCAGCCGGGCTGGAAATGTATTAATGGGTGAGGAGAAACGGCTTCACCTGCACGTGAGGGACTTCCATTTTCTCTACCAGACCCATTAGATGGTTGTCCATTTGTCACAGCAATGAGATAACACTTTACATGCATTCCTTCTGCTCTGCTATGAAGCTTTTTATATTTGTAACATAACATTCATCAGCGTGGCTACCATCAATTTTACTTCAATGCCTTCTCCCCTAAAGGAGACCCATCTCCAGGATATTTCTTTCAAAGACACCAAAAAGAACAATGTTTGGATCTTCTTGGCCAGTGCCACCAAGACACTTGCAGATAAGGACAAACTGTTTGAGAATATAATCTAATTAAACCCCTTGGAAGACGTTGAGCACAGGGACAAATTAGCCGCAGATGACCTCAGTGCTGCTGATAAGATGTGGTGCAGTGTCCACTGTCAGCCCGGGCATCTTAGCTACCGTGTGCTGAGTTACAGGACTTTGCTGTTGTCTGCTTGAGGGGGACCATGACTTTCATGATGTCAGGTTTCAAGATGAGAGCAAATGAGCCACAACACTGGCATTGTTCCAGTTGTTCCTAGGTGGTCTAGGTTTCTTTGCTGCTCCTCCTCTCTTTAGGGTTTTGAGTACTCAAATGAAAATGGAAGAGGTCAGAGATGTGTCATGAGGAAAGATGCTGGAGATGGTGGTGAATATAGGATTCTAGTAGTCATATTGGTCCTCCAACAGCATGGTCAACGGAAAGCAATCAGACTCTTGTCTTCACTCCCCCTTTTCCCTAAGTTGTGTGATCTGCAGATTCACAGGTGGCCTCTTGCACACTGACTACCTTGAGCCGCTCCAGTTAGCGGACATCCCTGTTTGCTGAGTGGCTTTTAGCACAACCCAAGAGAACACAGGCGAGCAGGAGCACCTGGGCCATTCCTTGCTAATGCAAAGTGTTGGGAACACAGAGACTGCAAAAGAATTGCCATCTCACTTTGCTTGTGAAGAAAGTAGCTGCTCCTGGAGATAGCTCTGTAACCCTAGAGCACAGAGACCACTGTCTGTGAGTCAGAATGACAACAGAAGTTACAGCAGAAGCAGCAAATAATAATTAGAAGCGAGAACAAAGCCAGTTTAGGACATCTCAGATCTAAAGTGTAGTTAATGCAGAAATCCAAACAAACAAATCAAATGCTTTAAACAGAAGAAATTTGCATAAGATGTTCCTTAAATGTAATTATGGAATGGGATATAATTTATCATCGTGGCTGGGGGGCTTCCTCTGCCTGTGCTAATGTGTGGGCTGCACTTCCAAAATGACTACTGCACCTGCTCAGGAACAAGCAATTCTAGAAGGGATGGTGGTTTGAAAGTAGAAATGATCTATGATGCTTGAGAGGGTTTAGCCTCTGTCTGTTTCACTGCACTTCACCAGATCAGGCTTCCACGCCTCTGACAAGATTCAGCCTTGCAGCACTCTCAGACCTGGCTTCCCATGCACGCCTTGCTTCACATGGGATGTGAAGAGGAGGGTCTCAGCCTCTGTGAGCAGCAGGCAAGCTGTGATCCTGCAAGGGACCTACTCTGAAGGGCTAGACCTTTAGGTTAACCTTTAGGTTAACCCTAACCCTTTAGAGTAGGTCACTTGCCCACCCCATCCACGGATTTGCTATGAAGAGGAGGGGACATTAGAAAGGGAACATCTGGGTAGTCTCACAGAATCACAGAATGTCAGGGATTGGAAGGGACCTTGAAAGATCATCTAGTCCAGTCCCCCCACCAGAGCTGTTTTATGCTCTCCCAGTTTCTGCTGTGGACAGGCTCAGTTGGTTAAACCTGCACTTTCCTTAGAGAAACATACAAAAAGACCCCTTGCCCTCCTTCCAAGATGAGCAAAACATTTCAAGCAAGAGCTCAAGCAATTAGGCTTCTAGTAGCTTGGATGAAGAGGACGGGTGGCTCGAAACCCTGTTTGTAGTTATCAGCTTGCTGTAGATATCCAGACTATATGAATGTGAAGCATGACTCAACTCTACAGTCCAGCAAACCTTTACACCTCTTGAGATGACTTTGAGCGTTCCTCAGGTTCACAGCAGATGCTGCTTTGTTCCTCTGCGCTTTGCAACCTGCCTTTCTTGGGGACTATAAAGCAACTCTGTGCTTGATGGGAGCAGGCAGAGGGGGATGGGGCCGAGCATCAGGAGGAAGAGTAACTGAGAGACTGATAGAGACATCCTGACAGCTGCAATGGGTCATCAATAGATCCATCACGCCAGTAATTTGCAACAAATTTAACATACATCACTTTAGTCAGGCCACGCTGTATCTGTCTTGTCACAGCATCAGAGTGAATAACACTTAAATCGGTGTCACCGCCGACCTCGCTGACCCTCGAATTGACACTTCTGTTTGAGCTTGGCCTGGCTGGCAGCAGATGTGGGGAAGATTAGTACAAAGAAGGTGCAGGGGAGCCAGAGGAGGACAGAGCATAACAATACAGCTTAGCCAAGCAAACAAACGGGATCTCTGGATTCTCTCCCAGTCCTGCTTTACCTGAAGAGGTGCTGGCAGTTATTTAGAGCTACTTTAGACCTACTCACAGCATCCTTTAGACAGATCATTCAGTATGTATGTATTTTTCATTTTGGTGGATTGTATGAGTATGTGTGTGCATGAGGTTCCATATATATATATATCAGAAGGAACTTCTTCGCAGTGAGGGTGACAGAGCACTCACTGGAAGGGGCTGCCCAGGGAGGTTGTGGAGTTTCCTTCTCTGGAGACGTGTATAACCCACTTTGACGTGTTCCTGTGCGACTTGGTCTGGGTGATGCTACTGTGGCAGGGGGATTGGACTAGATGATCTTTGGGGTGCCTTCCAGTCCCTAATGTTCTGTGATTTGTAAACTCCAAGGTGACTGAAGTCCTACAGAAGATGTGGAAGGCCTTCAGTCGTTCATCTGTCAAAACAAACATATGTCTATGGGCTGAATTTGAATTCTTTACTTGAGCCGTTGTTCTCAAATGTGTGACTTTTAACAAATGGATTTTTGAATAGTAATCACAGAATCACACAACATTAGGGACTGGAAGTGACCTCGAAAGATCATCTAGTCCAATCGTCCTGCCACAGCAGGATCAAGCTGTCTTTGAGCAGCTCATTGCAAGTTACAAGATGGATATTCATAGTGCATCCATAATACTTTGTCCTTTGTTTTCTGACAGTCTGCTTGAAGCTTGATATCTGGGTAAAACTGATTTATTACATCATGAAATATCCCTCTGCTCCAATGCAAGTACCTCTTTGCTTATTCTGTACTTCCCATCATGTCCATAATTAGTGAATATTTAGAGATTGAAACACGTCACAAGAGATAGAAATAATAGGGAACTCAGAAAAGGTTAGAGAAATTGCTGTCCAATGGAAGGGAAGGTTTGCTTTTTTAAATTATTGCTTATGGATTGAAAATTCTGGTGGGAAAGCAGCATGCATACTTTAGTTAGTCTTCAAAGATTAACTGAGGATTAATTTAGTTAATCAGATTTGACTTGCCTTTATTGTTTCCTGAGTGTGAACCCCAGACACCCACTGACACCATCATGAGTGTTTCCCCTGTTCTTCCCAGGAGGACTGAGCTTCAAAGTCAGATGGTCTTATTCACAGCAAGTACAACTGAGTGCAGTCTATACTATATGGAGTATCTTTAGGAAAAGTCACGTATCAGTTACTAAGGATTGTGGTCTTTGTACAGTTAACAACGGTGCGTAAATCTCTGTGCTCCATGGGCAGAGAAAGGCAAGAAACTGGAGGCAAACCCACGCTTGGCAAAACATCCTGCAGTCAGACTGGAGAGCTGAATGAAAGAGCAGTTGTGCCAGGAAGGTGAAGACCTCTGCCCTGTTGCCCAGCTGTCCCACGGTGTGCTGCGGAGATGGGTCTCAGAGAAGCCAGGGGTCATAGAAGGGTGGGCACGGGCACAAGCGAGTTTACCCACATACATCTCATGACCATGTATGAACTGGTGATAGAGCCTGTAGGGAGTTCTGGTTCTTGGGATGAAGTAGCTCTTCCATTTTGCATATGTATGTTCTCAGCTTCCCTCAACTTGCCTTTTGAAAACAAAAATATTGTTTTACAGAGATTCACAGATTCACAGAACATTAGGGGTTGGAAGGGACCTCGAAAGATCCTGCTGTGGCAGAGGGGATTGGACTGGATGATTTTTTGAGGTCCCTTCCAATCCCTAATGTTCTGTGAGTCTGTGGTCACCCTGATTGTTCTAGTGAGTTAATACCTGACTGTTTTCACAGGAAACTAGGCTGAAAAAAATTCCAAGAAGGAAAGATACTGAAACTTTGCATGGAGAGCCATCCACCTGTGGCTACACCTCATTTCATTCTCAAAATATTCTGCAGATCATATTTTGGCTCCAAATGCACTCCCATGAGGAAATTGCATCCTTTCTTTTCACACTTCACAAATAAAAGAGACTGGGACTCTATCCCAGCCTGTTCCTCTCCCGGAAAAGGGGAGAACAGCCTCTGTAGCCACAGCCCTGTTCTGCTTGGAAACCTGAGACACTGAGCAGCAGTACTCAGAGGAAGAGGAAGCCAGCTCGACTTTCATGAGTGCAGACTGTGGTGATGCTCTTGGCAATGCTTTTGTGCATCCCTGTAAAAGAACCCGCTCACGCGGGGAAGCACTTTCCTCCTCAATCCTGGCACCCCAGCATTTCCCCTCCAGGAAAAAACACCAAGCCTGTGGGTTGTCCTCGTGGTGACTCACTCTTGGGACAGCCCTTCAGCCCCTTGCTGCTGTTGCCAGAAGAGGCACTCGTGGCTTCCACTCATTTCCTCACCAGTTGGATGGGCTGTATGGTTTGGCTGAGGTGGAGCGCAGCAGTTCACGTCCCTGGGGGCGCTGAGTGGGACCACTGCCATACTCATGGGGGAAAGATGATCTCACTGGGGAGCAGGAGGTTGGCACAGTGTTCACCCACTTTTCCTCCTGCTTCCAAGGAAGATTGCTCAGCTCACTGTTGGCAGGTGAGGATGCTGAGGTGCCAGCCTCACTCAGTCACGAAAAGTTTTGGCACATTCTACCTGGCTTTTCAGAGGGAGGGATCATCATGCAACCTCACATGTTTCTTAAAGCCTCATAGGTGCTAGGCTGTTCCCACTGACTTGAGTTTGCTTAACAAACATGTCCCTTCACCCATTTTCCTTAGTTGTTTAACCATCCATCTGTTGCCTTTCAATTTTTCCATTCCAAATTTTAGCTGCACTCTGCTTACAACCAGAGGTGTGGAAAGAACTGCCAAGTGTACGTTTCACAGTGGGTTGTTCTCTGCAGCTCCTCTTTGCTGTCATGGGGATCACAGAACCACAGAACATTAGGCATTGGAAAAGATCACCTAGTCCAATCTCCCTGTCACAGCAGGATCACCCAGATCAAGTTGCACAGGAACATGTCAAATTCAAAGATTAATGGATATCTTGCTGATGTCAAAATCATAAAGACTTTATAGTTTAGCTTTCAAGAATCACAGAATCACACAGAACATTAGGGACCTCCAAAGATTATCTAGTCCAATGCCCTGCCAGAGCAGAGTCACCTAGACTAAATTGCACAGGAACATGTCCCAGATGGGTTTTAAACGTCTCCAGAGAAGGAGACTCCACAACCTGTTCCATTGCTCCTTCAGAGCTTTAGACTTGCAGTTGTTAAGTCTCCTGGCTTATACCAAATACTTCCCCATTAAAAAATAATAAAGGTGTGCTAAGACTGGTAAGTTTCTCTGGGTACATCAGGTGCTACTCTGGCATAGATACACAGCGGTGTAGGAACACCGCGAACAGCATCTTATAGCATCAGACAAAGAGAACCTTTTACAAACCCCATGTCTCTAATTTCATTTTAGAAAATTAGATACTCAGAATTTTGCATGAGATAACTGTATTACTGGGATGCAATTTGGCCCAGGTTTCTAGCTTTAGTGCATGTGGCTCCTTAATAAAAAGTGTCAGTTAAAATGAAAATACAGCTTGGGTAATTAAATTTAATTGGATCTTGTCACTTTAAATCCTCTTCGTTTTTGAGTGTTTCCACAGAATTGCAGCTTCTGGTTTGCTAATTTCTTTATTGCAAGCTGTGCGCTGAACCTGACTGTCCTATAATAAAGTGGGACCTTGTTTTTGTAAAGGGCTTTGAACCATGACTGTAATAACAAACAAAAGGAGGGCGGGAGCTAATTTATGGCCAAAAGAGAACCTGCATTTCCTACGTGTTCAGTCAGTGAAAAATAATGGGTCTGAACCGAATAAGTCTTTAATTTCCCTGCCAGGTGAGCACCGCTTTGCATGAGCCCTCGTGAGCGCTGTGCTGCGGCGCGGCGCCTCTGACAGGTACCAGCAGCAATTAGAATTTGGGTTCTCTCTGTGTACAGGAGTTGTTTGGGCGAGCAGGAGGGATTCGGTGAATCGCAGCCTTCGCACGTGGGTCAAGCAAGGTGCAGGCAGCCGTGCTGCAAATGATGTGAACTGCCTGCCAATGGCCACCACGCTGATTGGAAGGGATCACCTTCTCCAGGGGTGAGAGGTAATTCAGTTTCTTTATTACACATTGCACACGCACAGCATCTAAAGGCACGGAAGATTTAAGTGGAGGTGATGAAGAGAGAAAATATTTGCCACGGAAGAATGAACATTCTAAAAATAGTCAGTTTGTCATTAACAGTACGGGGGCTAGCGCTCGCATTTTAAATTAAAGCCAGTCAAATGAACTTGCACAGCTAGTTTTTGTACATGAAATGCAGTGTCGTTGCATCCGTGATTAGAAGACGGGTCATTCAGCGACAACATCGCAGAGCAGTTCAAGACGTTAGACTGTCCTTCACAGCACAGTAGTTGTCCCCTGGTTCTGTGCTAAAGCATATGGATGTGAAGTAATTGCATTTAGCGCAGTGCTGGCAGCACAAGTCTCTCAAACAGGTGTGCTGTGCCAGGGTTTATCACTTCTCCAGTTCCAGCAGCATGCCTCACATCTTACCCATAAATATGTGAAAGGTGAGTGCCAGGAGGATGGAGCCGGGCTCTGCTCGGTGGCGTCTAGTGACAGGACAAGGGGCAATGGGTGTGAACTAGAACATAAATATGAGAAGGATCCTCTTCCCAATGAGGGTGGCAGAGCACTGGAAGGTGCTGCTCAAGGGGGTTGTGGAGTCTCCTGCTCTGGAGACATTTAAAACCCACCTAGATGTGTTCCTGTGCCACTTGACCTAGGTGATCCTGCTCTTGCAGGGGGATTGGACTAGAAGATCTTTTAAGATCCTTTCCAATCCCTGATGTTCTATGATACATTCATCCCTGTGACACCAATATATCTAAGAGACATCTCTGTTCAGTTGCCATTCATTATGACTGAGACTTGGACAATTAGCTTGTAGCGTTCATCTAAATTTTAGATGTTCCAGTTGATATTAGATGAATCCCATATCATCTGTGTTTCTACACTTTGTTAAGGAAGACAAACAATTTTATCTGCTTGAAATGACACAATTAGACCGAGGTAGGAATAAACCACCGCAGTAATTAATGGCAGACATCAGACTCACTGTTAGAAAACACGCCGGCTTGCTCTCACTGCAAATGGTGACCAAACATGCCATCGCTCTCCAAGAAGCCAGAACAAATCCTCTCATGCTGCTTTGTGGGTGTTTACAGTGTTTCATAATTTTGTTAAGGGAACCATTAGGTTTTAATTGATCTTTTAGAGCCTGTGTAAAGCAATAGACTAAAAAACAGAGCTGTATGAAGAGGCTTCATGCTTTGTTTATGAACAGAAGGATAGAAGTAATAAATGATTTATTACAGCCATCATTTGGCCAATATAATTCATCAGGCTGCATTAAGTCTGGAAGTGAGTCTGGCTCCTTTTTTTTGAGTGCATTTGGACCTTGGATTCTGGACTGAAATGGCAATTCATTTCGCAAATTAAGTTCTTAATTTATGAGAATGATAGATGGAAACACTGTTGTCATCGGTTGATCCTATTGATCAGGTCCAAGATGAGATTAACCGATTAATTTAGTTAATATGCTAATAGGCCAAAACAAAAAAGAAATGAGCAAGGACGGTTCAAAAACCACTTGCAAAGTCACAGGCTAAAACAAAGGCTTGCTTGATTTGGGGGAATAACAAGATATATTTAATTGCCACAATTTAAAAACCTCGACACAAAGACATAAGAGAGACTAATCACTTGTTCTGACATAAGTGGGCTGAGCTGCTGCCTTTACCCTTTCAGGGGAAGGAAGCTCCAAGGAGTTCTGCTCCTTGTGGAAGTGTGGTGTTTGTCTTTCAGCCCATGCGTTCACTCCTCAGTGCCAACAGCTCCCCTGAGGGTCAGTTCCCTGCTCCATCTGCTTCCAAGCCAACCCTCTATTCCAGTGCACAGATTCCTACAGCTACAGGTGGGACATCTCCCCCCATTTCAGCAAACAATGGGTCACATTCAAACCTGACCTCTCTCTCCACTCCCAGACCAGACAAGACTAACTCCTAACACAAAACAGGAAGCAGGGACCTCCAAACTAGTCACACTGGTTTGCAGAGGCACTCATTCAGCTTGAAATTCCCAGCAGCTTATCACAAGCACCTCAGACTAAGACCTGCTAAATTCAGCTACAAAAGAAGGTTCTCATGCTGGGTTTATGACATGAGACTCAGAGGCTGGACTGCACAAGCACTTCTTGTAATAAGGAGTCATTTTGATTTTCAAGGCATTGAATCTCATGCACAGTGGAATAGCATTCAACCACATATTTAAAGTTCTGATATAAATGCTGGTGAGGTATTAATTCCCATGTTTTTTTTTCCCTTCCAGCAAAACAGACAGACACACACATTCCAGTTGACTTTCATGACGTTTTAAGCTTCAAGGTTGTTCGGTGCTTGGCTCCTTGAGAGTATACGATTAGAAATTCACTGGCTGTTTTTTGTGGCCTTATCTCCACCTCTTTGATCCTTAAGGATTTATAGCAATCCTATGCCACTTGATCTGGGTGATCCTGCTGTGGCAGGGGGATTGGACTGGATGATCTTTCAAGGTCCCTTCCAATCCCTAATATTCTGAGATTCTGTGAATCTGCTGCTAAATTTTTGTATTCTACTGAAAGTAATTATTTTTAAATTATGGAAGACTTCCAGCTTGATCACTTCTGTCCTTTATTGGAATCCATTCGAATGACAATTTAAAAATCACAACAAATTTTGCCTGACCTCTTCACCGCGATCATTTAATAGGGACTTTCAAAGGAACACTTCCAGTATCTGATTGCTCAGCACTTGCATTGTCATGTAACATTCAATTTTAGGGACAGCTTTCTGTTGGGAGTAGAGGAAGGTCAATATGTATGTGCAAGAGATTACACAGTGCCCTACCCAAGATCTTGAGGGACACTCACAGTGACCCAGGTGTTTCCTTCCGGCCTCGTGCTTTCATCTGGGCAAGCATCCCCTTTTGGGTCTGGCATCGTTGGATGTCACTGTTTCTATAGCCGTTGTAAATGCTTTTCTGTAGGATGACTGCTGGCTTCTACCTGAGTGGAACTTTTGAAACTTTTAGTTAAATTAGTGAACTCTCAGTTACATAATTAGTACCACTGCCTTCTACGAGACTACTGTCACCTCTAAGAGTACAAACTCCATGATCCTATGATTTTTCTTTATAAAGTCTTCACATGTTTGAGAGATATCAGATCAGGTGCTAATTACCTCCTAGTGTATCTGATTGCTCTCAGGAAGGGAAAGCAAGAGTCTCCCTGCAGGTATCTACTGCTCCATTGCAGGACAAGGTAAATTTGCTGAACAGCTCCTACCAGCTTGCTCTTTTTTCACAGCTTGAACATGGGCAATCCTAGCAGCCTCCCTGCCAACACAAGTCTGTTGCTGGCTGTGTAATATCCATCAGACTGAAAATTGTACTTGAACAGCTCACGAGCTGCACGTTGCTCAAGAGCTACAGGTTGTCTCCACTTTTGTGAGGCAAGAAGAAAGTAAATTGTAGACCTGCTTAGCTCAGGTCACCTGAAGGCAAGAGTCATTATCTCCCACCAGCAATTCCCTGAGCCAGATGTTTGTTATTCCTTATGTAGGCTGAATTCAGTGACAGTTGCAAAACATAACTGGCAGAAGGTACTTGATGCAGGCCAAAAGGACTAAGTGCTCTGCTCTGTTATATTGGTGTAGCTGATGGAGATAATGGAACCCAGCTAGTTCTGTGCTGCATGTGACTGTGTGTGAAAGGGATAATTTTGCATTGCAATCATGTTCCTTGATCTAGGTCTGGGTGGTCCTGCTCTGGAAGAGGGATTGGACTAGATGGTCTTTTGAGGTCCCTTTAAATCCCTGATGTTCTGTGATTCTGTGATTCTGTGATTGGACTAGATGATCTTTCAAGGTCCCTTCCAATCCCTGATGTTCTGTGGTTCTGTGATTGGACTAGATGATCTTTCGAGGTCCCTTCCAATCCCTGATGTCCTGTGGTTCTGTGATTCTGTGAAAAATGCTACTGCAGACTCACATTCCATCTTCCTGTCCAATGCACAAGCACACTGAGGATCAATGTAGATGCCTTGATTGCGAGGCTTACAGTATGCAAAAGACATCTCACTCAAAATTACTCTCTGAATTGAAGCTGCCAGTTCTGTCACGTGTCTCAAGTAATGCCTGGATGAAACTGGAGCACGGGACAAGAATTGCCTGGCATCGTTTTGTCACAACATATCACTTGTCTGAAGAGAAGCCCCAAACATTATGAATGTAATAAATGGCTTGACGTTTTTATTGATGCTTTTTGTAATGTATATTTAGATATATTGATTAAAGAATTCAGCTTTGATCCAACAGGTTTTGCATTTAATGGAAAGATTCTCAGTCATTTAAAAGACTTCCCACTGGTTTAAATAACTACCAAAAACCTGTTTAAATTCTCATCCTATTGATTTCAATCTCTGTTGTGTATTCAAAACTATATATGAAGGAAGATATCCTTAATTAGAATTTCTTTCAGAACAGCTATGTAATAATTTGGGTTCTGATTTGTTTAAGAAGGTAGGCAAGGGATTTAGAAAATTTTGTGGTGTACAAGTAATGACTTTAGAAAAGTAAATCTTTTAATTTAAAACCAGATAGATCTAAATTACAGGAATCCAGTTGTTAGCTTTTGTCCATGTGATGTCTGAAAGACATTGCACACACTTTAAAAACACATAAATATTTAGGCATGTAATGTTTGTACACATTGGTGCAAACAAAACTCCTAACAAGGTAAATATTTTAGGTGCATTTCCTCATAAACAAACTTCCATGTAAACATTTTGTTCCATGAGACTTTGTTTATCCTATTTAACACATTATTCCACATCATAAATGTGTTGTGATGTAAACTCTATTTAAGGCAGCAGCGTGCTTCCTAATGTATATTCAAACAGGTAGATGTGGCCCTCTGACTTGAGTTTAAGCTTGTTTCCTGCAACATAATCACAGAATCACTCAGGTTGGAAAAGACCCCTGGGATCATCCAGTCCAACCCGCCACCCTACCTTACAAGTCCTCCCCTAAACCACATCCCTCAACACCTCATCCAAACAATCTTTAAACACATCCAGGGATGGCAACTCAACCACCAACCTGGGCAGCCCATTCCAGTGCCTGACCACCCTTTCTGTCAAAAAATTCTTCCTAATATCAAGTCTAAACCTCCTGTGTTGTAACTTGAACCCCTTCCCTCTTGTTCTGTCACTAATTGCTTGTGAGAAGAGACCAGCACCAACCTCTGCACAACATCCTTTCAGGTAGTTGTAGAGAGTGATGAGGTCTCCTCTCAGCCTCCTCTTCTTCAAACTGAAGAGCCCCAGCTCTTTCAGTCTTTACTTATCACATTTATTCTCCGCTCCCTTCCCCAGGTTAGTTGCCCTCCTCTGCACCTGCTCCAGCACCTCCACATCTCTCTCGTATTGTGGTGCCCAAACCTGGACACAGTAGTCAAGATGTGGCCTCACCAGTGTTGAATACAGGGGTGAACAATACCCTCCCTACGCCTGGCATCCAACACTATCCAAATCTATCCAACACTAAACATTCCCTATCTTCCTCTTTGCTAAGTAGAAAAGTTGCATTCAAAAACAAATAGTGAGCATTGCACAAACACCTTAAAATCTCATTAAATACCCCATAGCCAAGTAGTAGAAAAAATGATGTTACTGCTCCAATCTGAATGCATACATCATCTGTGCAAAAAGTATTCCTCGTGAAATATATTTGTCTTCATTCCTTCCCTTTTTTATACCAAAGAAAAATTCCCTACATACATATACACACACCTATTACTGATGCAGGTAAGCTACAACTCTTTTTGAATGTGAAATTGAACTAGCAGCCTTTGATCTGAACTATGGGCTGATCTGAATTCAAGAAAAGGCTGCTGCTAAGCCACATTCCCATTCAATCCATTAAACCATTCACTTCCGTGCTCCTCATCACACTGACTCCTAATTTGACAATGACAAAGAGCTCCACGGTGATTTTAAATTTCATAATTTTAATCTGTCAAGTCTGACATTTAATTAGTGCCCTTCTAACCTGTGCCTGCTCAGTTGAAGGTTACTGTTGGTTTTCCTTTAGAAATTTTTCCTCTGGAAGAGTGGATTAATAAATATGTACATAACTGGCAGGGATAAAGACAATACACACACAATGGTCTATTAGTTCCAAATCTAGACAGATGAGGTTAATAATATTTTAAAGTGCTGCTTTATTGTATTAAGAGTGATTAAGCCCTTGGCTCAACCCTGTATGAGTTGTTCATTGAAAACATAAAATATAAGGTCTATTAAGCAAAGTCTAGCGAGAACAGTTACCAAACTACAGCAGTGCTGTGCTCATAAGGCATCCTACAGGAGGCATAATTCCTGAGATATCATTTCTTGATGTAGCAAACACAATGGAACATGCTAAGCTCACTAAACAGACTAATTAGAGGTTGATCACTAGTTAGTTGATGAGAACCTGCCTTATGCACTACAATCCAGCACAATTTAACACTCTGGTATTTCATTTTCTGGAGGACTGCATTCAAAGGTAACTTAGGTCACTTGTTAAAACCGAGTTTACTGTTCTTCAGTCAGCCCCACCAGGACATGAATCCCAATCTCAAAAATATGCCACTGCTCATTAGTGCTAGGACAGTGGTCAGTCGGAGTCCTCAGGGGACAAACGTGGGCGAAGCTTTCCAGCACCATACCTGGTTGCAGCTGGTAATGTATGATGTTCATTATATTGTCACTAAATATTGAACATCTAGAAGTGAAGATAGGAAAAAAGGAATGCCTGCTCCTAAAGAAGGCTTTAAAGAAGGAACACCCGTGAGAATACAAGAAGATCACGAGCCTCTGGTTCTCAACTGGGCATGGCTCTTTCTTCACTCTGTGCCACAGGTCATACTTTTCAGAAGACAACAGGTCTACATGAATGCTGTCATTTTTTTCAAAGAATCACAGAACACTAGGGATTGGGAGGGACCTCGAAAATCATCCAGTCCAATCCCCCTGTCAGAGCAGGATCACTTAGATCAAGTTGCACAGGAATGTATCCAGGCAGGTTTTAAACGTCTCCAGACAAGAAGACTCCATGACCCCCCTGGGCAGCCCCTTCCAGTGCTCTGTCACCCTCATCGTGAAGAAGGTCCTTGTCACATTGATGTGGAACCTCCTCTGTTCCAGCTCACACCCACTGCGCCTTGTCCTATTACTAGTTGTCACTGAGCAGAGCCTGGCTCCATCCTCCTGACACCCATCCTTTCCATAATTATAAACATTAATGGAATTGCCCCTCAGTCTCCTTTTCTGACACCCCACTCCCTCAACGTTTGCTCATCAGGGAGATGTTCCACTCCTTTCATCATCTTTGTGGCTCTGTGCCGGAGTCTCTCCAGCACTTCTGAGTCCTTCTTGAACTGAGGAGCCCAGAACTGGGCACAATATTCCAGAAGAAGTCTCATCAGAGCAGAGTAGGGGTGGAGGAGAACTTCTCTCAATCTGCTAACCACCTAAAGAAGTTACCACCATGACATAGCAGTCTATGCGGCAATCCAGACTCCTTCTAGTTCAATTTAACATTATTTAGGCTATCTAGATTATTTTAATTTAATGTAATATTATTTAGGCTACTCCAGAAGACTCAGAAGAAGAAACAAAGCAGGTTGTTTTCTTTTAGTAGTTTTCTTTAAGTACTAGAAGTCTCAAAAAACATCCTGCTGTGGTGGGAGGATTGGACTGGATGATGTCCTGATCATGTCCCTTCCAGTCCCTAATGTTCTGTGATTCTGTGATGTGTTCCCATACAACTGGACCTAGGGGACCCTGCTGTGGCAGGGGGATTGGACCGGATGATCGTTCGAGGTTCCTTCCAATCCCTAATGTTCTATGAAAAACTGGGTATGAACTTATGTCATCGTACCTTCACCCAGATACTCCTGTCGGTGTAGCCTTGTGGTGAACTGTTGCTCAGGTTAAGCCAGAGTTGCCAAATCTGCTGTCAGGATTAACCTCTCCCTCTGGATGCCGTCCTTCCACTTCAGCAATTACAAGAAACATAACGTTTCTGAAGAGTTCCCATACATTTCCTGAATTCATCATTATTTAGTTAAGCAGAAACAGAAACATGTAATAAACCCCAGTATCCTACGCCCAAACATTTTCAGAGAAAATCTGGTGGAGATTTAAAATGAAAGGATAACTGGTGTGCACTGTAGCACAAACATCTATGACACGAGCCTGGAATTTGCTGTCATCCATTTCTCATTTTCTTGTTTGGCTCACAAATTCCTTTTAGAACATTCCTGGCCTCTTCTAGGTACCAGCACATATGCAATTGCATTTTTTTTTTTTTTTGGGTCTGTCAACACTGAAATCGCAGAATCTCAGAGTATCTTTGGTTAAAAGAGACCTCCAAGATCACAGAATAACAGAGTCATAGAATTGTTAGGGATTGGAAGGGGTGTTGAAAGATCATCTAGTCCAACCCTCCTGACACAGCAGAATCATCTAGACCAAGTCACACAGGAACACATCCAGGCTGGTTTTAAACATCTCCAGAGAAGGAGACTCCACAACCTCCCTGGGCAGCCCCTTCCAAGGCTCTGTCACGCTCACCCTGAAGAAGTTCCTTCTCATATTGATGTGGAACCTCCTGTGTTCCAGCTCACACCCACTGCCCCTTGTCCTATCATTAGACATCACTGAGAATTCTGACTCAGCACCTTGCAACTTTTACAGACAACTGTCCGTTTAATTTCTTGATTTATTTTGGTACAGATTTTCAAATGAGTCTGCTTTCCATCCTGTTGTGGAAAAAGGGCCTGTAAAGTTTCACAGGGTAGGTATTTTACACAGAGTTCTTGTAGCAACTCTTTCTAAAAAGTTCTTTTTCCCAGTTTGAGATTTTTAAAATTAGGGCAGTATTTTAAATAAACATTCCATCTTTGCTTACTGTTCCCAAATGGGACAACTTATAAGAACAAATTTATGCTTCTGGTGCCTCAGCCAGGAGTTACCCATTTTCTTTGCAACCAAAATGTTTCTTTAAGTCAGGTAAGGCTCCTTTCTGTCCCCATTTCTGCTGTGACAACTGTAGTAATTTATTGTGTGAGCTGGTACGACCAATTATATAACACTATTGATGGAACACTGTTTAATACAGTATGGCACAGGGATGGATTTGTTCCCAAAAATTGTGGCACATAGGCTATTACAAAGATCTTAATGTGTCCTTTACAGTTAGGGCTGAGAGAACACATACACGTCTACCAAATGATATGTGACAAATAACTGTCATGGAAAGGTGATAGCAGTGACTAAAAATGCAGAGCAATGCATTCAAATGTATTCACTGCGCAGATGTATGTGTGTTGTGTATGAGACAGCACGCTGAGGGCTACAGCTATTTTCACACCATTGGCCAGACACCAGTTTAACCCAGTGCTTGTGAATAATAGAAAAGCAGCAGCTATTTGCTTGAGTGACTTTCATGTGAACAGAGATATTCCTGCTCAGCACATGAGTCCTGACTACTCCTCAATTGCATGTGGTGTTATATGAAGTGTAGGGATGCCTCTCCTAGGTGCTCACCAGGTGTTCTCGAAGAGATAGTCCTCACTAGACTCCCGTTTGAAGAGAAACAGAAAACTTTAAGTGTGAATTCAACTCGGTTTAGACTCTGAGTGCAAACAAACCTGTCAGAAAGCTGGTCAGGTGAGATCATGGCACTCTAGCTAAACTAGCAGAAGACATGTCCACAGTGCAGACCTTTCTACTCATCTTCTGCCCCATGGTTTTGACCAAAAACCTAGCTACACATTTCAGAAAGAAGATAGGAGTGAGCTTTGGGGAGGACATCCCAAAGTCTTTTTCACATAATCACAGAACCACAGAATATTAGGGACTGGAAGGGACCTTGAAAGATCATCTAGTCCAATCCCCCCACCACAACAGGCTCATACATAGTTCCTTAAGGCTTGTTCCTCTCTTACACTCTCTTGGATTCACCACTTTCCTGAGTTCACCACTCCCCTCATTCAGAATGTCTCAACATTCTGAATATGCAGAATTTTGAATGAATACACAGTATACTCCTGCTGTCTTTTCCATGAAGATAGAAGACCTCAGAAATATTTTTAACTGAGTTTTACCACTTCCTATCAGCTGTTCAGCCAGGCTCTTCCCTGTCACACCATTCAGAGCTTAATAAGAACTGGAATTCTGCTTTAAATGAGTGAGATGCATTTAGAGATATTATTGTCAGCTCAGTTATGCTCAAAGACTCACTGTAGGAACTGAAAAGTCTCTGAAGATTTTTTTAATTAATAGTCTTTCTAAAAGTGATTTTATATTTCTGAACTTAATAAGCTTTAAAATGCCAGCATAAAGATGTCTGAATATTATGAATCTCTCTACAGTCATTACGAAGCTCTTTTTCCTCAAAAGACTTGTTTTAGGGATCAGCTGCTGTGCTATACAGGACCTTGCTGTGCTGTACCAAAGACACATCATTACTGAAATTACAAAGGTAGTGGGCAAGTGTGCAGATTGGTGCAAAGAATATGCAAAATCTGCAACTACGCATTTCAAAGAGAGAATTCTGCTGATTTCAAATCTTGAAGATACAGTCATGGTTTGGGTTCCTTCATGGAAACATTAGCTAGGTCAAGGTAACCAACAGCTTCTGTGGAATTTTTTGGAGGGTTTTTTCTTTCTTTCTTTAGACCTTTAGTGCACAAATGCAGAAAGTATTTTCAGTAATAATTTTGTCAAGGCTGAAGCTGAGGGTTTTCTGAATCATAGAATCACAGAACATTAGGGACTGGAAGGGACCTCCAAAGATCATCCAGTCCAATCCCCCTGACACAGCAGGATCACCTAGATCAAATCACACAGGAACATATCCAAGTGGGTTTTAAATGTCTGCAGAGAAGGAGAGTTCACAACCTCCCAGGGGCAGCCCCTTCCAGTGCTCTGTCACCCTCACTTAATGTGACTTATGCAAAGGAACAATTATTGCCTTTTAGGATTCTGAAAGGTAAAGATTTGCCAGTACAAATTATGATTGCTGTAATACAACTGTTCTGATATAAATAATCAAGTTATCTGCAAATTTATTAATGTTTTTTTTAAAAAAACCCCTCCCTGTATTCTTGTTCTCCAGACAGATTTCAAGCCATCAAATAAATTTTAGAGACACCTGGATTCTTTAGAAAGTTGTATTCAGACAGCCAAACCCTGGTTAATACTTCTCATGGCTGTAATTAGGCTGTGAATGGAAAAACATTCTGCATAGTTGAAAATAATGTGCACAACTCTGACATCTTTCTTGGGATGGAAATATGTTACAGATTTTGAGTATATTTCTTCATTTGAGAATGCAGACAAATATGAAAACCAAAGAAATCTGCAGTTCTACTGTGCTGAAGGTATCCTAATAATTTTCTCTTTCTTCATGTGTTTCCTATGATTACAATGAACCCCAGTGATTTGCTGAGGCATGGCTTCTCTCAATTCATGTTAGGTCATCCAGTTGGGGAAGAGAAACAATAATTTCTTCCTAATTATCATTGTGAAACCTGAGTGCTTAAGTAGGTGAATGATTACAAACATCAAAACATGATTTGAGAGTAATGAATTCCCTAAATGAGCATTTGCAGCAAACGGATGGCAAAAAAATGAACTACCATTTGTTTGCACAAGTGTGTCAAACAAGCTTGAACTGCAAACACATTCACTGGAGTCTTTTGTCTTTCAGACAGGTTTTAACAAGAAAAAGAATGGAATGGAATGGAATGGAATGGAATGGAATGGAATGGAATGGAATGGAATGGAATAGAATAGAATAGAATGGAATAGAATAGAATAAAATAGAATGGCAAGGACTAGAACAGAACAGAGTAGAATAGAATAGATTAGAATAGAATAGAATAGAATAGAAAGGACTAGAACAGAATAGAGTAGAATAGAATAGATTAGAATAGAATAGAATAGAATAGAAAGGACTAGAACAGAACAGAATAGAACAGAGTAGAGTAGAATAGAATAGAATAGAATAGAATAGAATAGAATAAAATAGAATAGAATAGAATAGCAAGGACTAGACTAGAATAGAATAGAACAGAATAGAATAAAATAGAATAGAATAG
>VXBP01010286.1:51958-285193 GCA_013400115.1 Rhinopomastus cyanomelas
AGAATAGAATAGAATAGAATAGAATAGAATAGAAGGAGTACAATACTTCAGTTGGAAGGGACCTTAAGCAATCATCCATTCCGACTGCCTGGCCAGTACAAGGCCAGGCAAACTGAACCATGTTCTCTTTTGGAACTGGGTTAAGAGAGTCCCTTCGGAGACAGTTCTGGAGGACATGGGAGTCCAGGAAGGCTGAGCATACTTGAAAGATTTAATTTTTAATGAAGGTGCTTGGTCTTCCATGCTCTGGTGAAATAATTTACCTTTGAAAGTTAATGAGATGTTGGTGTGGTGATTCTCTTATCTCTCGGTAATGGTAGCTACAGCAGCAGATTGGTGGCCCCCAGAAAACCTCTGTGAAAGTACTTAATATCTCTGCTGCAGGGAGGGTCTTGATGCTAAGGGGTAGAGTCTCAGAGGTACTTTGCAGGTGTCCTGAACCCCTAGCTCTACTGTCTTCCTTAAAACTCTTCCCAAAGGAAGCCTGAAAATGAAGTGACTCCCTGACAAAGAGTCAGCATAAAGGAAAAGCTAAGCTAAGCGACGATGCAATGCCCTTCCCTCCTCCTCCTCCCTGCGTAGTCTGGCATCTTTGCCCTCCCTTAGGGAGGCATTGGCAATCAGCTCCAATAATGAGGGAAGCATTGGCAATCAGTTCCAATAATGGCTCCATTATTAATGGGTATGTTTTCTTCCTACGATATGTTTGTTCCTTCATTCTGTCTGTAGGAGTCTTATTCTCCTTACCCCTTTGGCTAACATTAATTTGTTCAGCTTTTTTTTGTTCCTGCCCTTTCTTTTCCCTGCAAACCTTAATTAATTCTGTATATTCTTGGTTAATAATACTTACCTACCTCAGAGGGACATTTTGAAGCTTAATTAATTATTGTACAAGTCTCTTTTTTTTTTCAGTTGCATCTTTGAGCAATCCCTCTTTGCGGCTATTCTGGCAACTTCTTGTTTTTTCCATTCTTCTTCTGTAGGCCTTGTAAGCTCTTGTGCTTAAACACAAGATCCTATTCTATTCTAACACTGTGCCTCAGCAGAGATGATCACAATTCCAAGGATGACGAAGGGAGTGGGACACCACCTTTATGAGGAAAGGCTGAGGGAGCTGGGTGTCTTTAGTTTGGAGAAGAGGAGACTGAGGGGTGCCCCCAACAATATCTATAAATATGGGAAGGGTGGGTGTCAGGAGGATGGAGCCAGGCTCTGCTCAGTGTCATCTAACGATAGGACAAGGGGCAGTGGGTGTGAGCTGGAACAGAGGAGGTTCCATATCAATATGAGAAGGAACTTCTTCCCAGTGACTGTGACAGAGCACTGGAAGGGGCTTCCCAGGGGGGTTGTGAAGTCTTGAAAGATCATCTAGTCCAATCCCCCTGCCAGAGGAGGATCACCTAGACCAAGTGGCACAGGAACACATCCAGGCGGGTTTGACAGAGAATAATTTACCTTCCAGACAACATATTTCAATTGCAGATTTACTGCTAACCAACCTCCCCTCCTTCTCCTCTGTTGGACAGTTGTATCATTTTTCATCACAGCTTTGCTTCAGTTCTCCATGCACCCTGCTTTTGCTAAGGAAAAGATGATCAATGACCTTAACGCAACGCTACGTACGGTATTTTCACTGTGGCTCTGTTCGGCTCCTTCCACATGGAAAGCAATTTGTAAAAGAGGGTAAAAGTAGTGACTTCCCCTCGTTTCGTTTAGAAGGTAGCAAAATTACATTAAAAGATGAGACCGTGTGGATGACTTATTAAACTCCCCCACATTTGTGCAATTTAGACATTACATAATGTATGAAGGACCCCATCTCATATATACATATTTCAACAATAAACATTAATAACATGTTAATATCTTTATTTCTATGCCCTTCCTTTAATCTACCAAAGGAAGCTGGAAGCAAAGTTCACATCACAGTTATTTTCATTAAAGCTACCCTATTTTAAGGAAGGCCTAAGCTCTCTGCAGTGGGTTATGAATATTTTACCTTTTGGTATACACATAAATATACAAATACATGTATTTCATATACCTTCTACTCAACAAATGTTCTCCATCTGGATGGGAAGATATTTTCAGGACATTTGGACTCATTGTGATGAATGGAGCCATTAGCAGAAGATCAGGTACAGGGTCATGGAAAACAATGGACAAAGTTGGTAGGAGACTGATTTGAATTCTGCAGAGACGGATATAATAGCTGCTTTCTCAGTTACTGTTGTATTTATTGCTCACACATTCTAGACTTCTACAGTTATTACTGTATCTACAGTCTATATTTTATAACATAAACCCACTCTACTACTGCTGATAATAGATGTTGATGTTTATATTGCAAGGAAGCCTAGAGACTGTTCCACTTTGCCCTTGTAATAAGCACCAGGCAAGTGCAACAATGCCTGTGGACTGAAATTTGGACATAGCTGGGGCGTACCCGGTGTTGTTATCAGAACCCCTCTCAAGGTAGTCTGGTCTTAAAAAGAAAACAGTATCCCAATCCCGTGAGCTGGGTAGGAGCAAGGAGAGTTTGTATCCCTGGTACCAGGGAGTGGGGCTGCTCAGTTTATCACTTATGTGAGATAACACCACAGCTGCTGGCTGAAGTAGTACCACGGACAAAGGTTTATTCCCAGTTGAGAAGAAAAGATAATGAGGGAGAGGCAGAGCCTGTTCTATTATACCTAGAAGAATCTGGGGTAATGTTATATATGGATGCAAATGCATTGTGGAAACACAAGCTCTGCCCCAAGACCCCCAGAGTAATCAATGAGCAGATGGGGAAAAGGCTGGTCAAATTGTGGAGCAAAGGAATGGACTTTGTTCTTCTGATCCCTATTGTGGATCAGAATATGAATAAATACACTGTTTTTTGACAGTGTAATTAAAGGGTGTCTCACAGTCCTTGGGTGAAGTTGTACAAGCATGGTGAGATCATGCTGACCCAGACTGAGCAGTTTTAATAGAGGAAAACACACTTCTAGCACCCCACATCATGTGAGACATGAGATCCTGTGATTATTCGTGGACTGACAGACCATTGGTGTGCAGCTCTTTGTGCTCTTTGGAAGGGCAAGGCAACACAACTTGCTTTAATTAACCACTTGGTTTAATTAACAAACTGTGAGGTAGGCTCTGCCCACTGAACCTGGCATTTGAACATTTCTTGCATTAGGAAACTTCCACATCATTAAGGCAGTGATTTTCTTATGTGGAAAAAGCATCGAGCTTGACCTAGCCCAAATGGCTGTATTAGATCCTGCCTGCAGTTCAGAGCTGGAGAGAGGAGTCACTCTCAGCCCATCACTCTGAGAGCCTGCTAACTGCTTCGCTGGTCCTGCCTGGCTGATGATTCTCCTTCCTGATCTTTTATTGGAGAAACACTCCGATTTCTGTGTTCTCCTTGCATTTCCGTTTGCCCTGGATTTCACAGAATCACTCTGGTTGGAAAAGACTCCTTGGATCAACAAGTCCAACCACCTACCCTACCTTACAAGTTCACCCCTAAACCAGATCCCTCAACACCTCATCCAAACGATCTTTAAACACATCCCAGGATGGTGACTCAACCACCTCCCTGGGAAGTCTACTCCAGTGCCTTTTACATAACACAGATGCTTTGCTCCTTTCCATGTAATGATTGATCATGTAGTGATAGCAAAGTTAACTGTTAAAATATTGCACTGTACTAGTTTTGAAGGCTTAAGAGAAACTGGACATTTAGAATCATCCTCTATGACCACATGTATCACACAGTAGCAGGCCTGAAGTAAATAAGTAGTTAATAACATGAATGGGAGAGATACAGCAAGAACAGAAATAGTACCTTACAGACACACTTCCATGTCTACAGCGTGAAGTGTATCGAGAGGTCAACCCTCTTAGAAATGAAAACCTCAAAGATTTCACTACCTAGGTGTCTAAGAGCATTGTACAACACTCACAGCTCTCATGAAAGGTGCTGACAATCTGGCAGCGTGCAAAGTGAAGACTTAGGACTGAGTTTTTTTAAACTTTGGGCATAGTCTTCCACCATGACAACAGTTTACAACAAGACCATTACAGCCTGGGCAGTGAGCATATGAAAATAGTATTTTCCCATCCTCTGCCCACTTGGCCACAGGAGAAATTCTTGTATCTTAGAGCCACACTGTATAAACAGGAGTAGTTGAACTGTGGCAATAATGGTTCACAGATGTGTGAGAGTTTGTTTCAGATGCTGGAGAAGACACATGAAATGTGCATTTTGTGAGCTTTGCTATTCTTTTCCCCAAAGGCGTGAGTTGAACTCTGGAGTAGCCGGCACCTTTTCCTAGCAGTGCTTTAGTACGGGTCACACACCACTATACCCTACCATATCCTACCTTTCTTCACCTCACGCGTGGCAAGAACAAAAGACTCCACTGTTGCTATGGTTAAGCTTCCTCCATGTTACCACAGCACCTAAGAAATCGCAGGTAATCTGCAAGTCACATATGTATGGGCTGATTTTGTTGTGCCTCTTTCTCCTTCTGAGTTCTTCTTTTATTCTAGTAGTGAGCAAGATGCCTCTTTGTTTCTTGAATACTTGTTGTTGTCAGTTATTTTTTCATTTATACTGGTTATCAAGCTGGTTACAGAAACACACAGTATCACAGTAATGATAAAGAATCACAGAGCATTAGGGATTGGAAGGGTCCTTGAAAGACCATCTAGTCCAATCCCCCTGACACAGCAGGATCACTTGGATCCAGTCACACAGGAGCACATCCAGGTGGGTTTTAAATGTCTCCAGAGAAGGAGACTCCACAAGCTCCCTGGGCAGCCCCTTTCAGGGCTCTGTCACCCTCATTGGGAAGAAGTTCCTTCTCATATTGAAATGGAACCTTCTATGTTTGAGCTTACACCCATTGCCCCTTGTCTTATCACTAGATGCCTGGCACCATCCCCCTGACACCCACCCTTCACATATTTATAGATATTAATGAGGTCACCCCTCAGTCTCCTCTAAAGAGACCCAGCTCTAACCAGTGGGGCACTTGTTCTTTCTCCTCTTCTGCACTGTGTTCTGGAGGGCCCCACCACCCATCTATACCTCAGTATCTTGGCTTGATCAACCTGCTTCAGATTGTTTTGGTTGCTGCTGATTTCTACCTCTAGTATTGTCACTGGTGGGGTCACACTGCAGCAGTCTCAACAGTCCAGCTAGAATTAAATGTGTTTTACATCCAGTAATCTGAGTGTGGACACAGCCATTTCTGAGGCATTGAAATGTAAATACATTCCTCTCCTCTCCTTTCCTTCAAGTCAGATAACAACAACCTCTTCACACAATCACAGAACATTAGGGTTTGGAAGGGACCTCGAAAGATCACCTCATCCAATCTCCCTTCCTCCCAGGTACCCAGATGAGCATCTCTGCACTGCTGAGGATGGAGTCAGATTCTTTTTAATGTCATCTAGTGATAGGACAAGTAAGCTGGAACATAGGAGGTTCCACATAAACATCAGGAGCTTCTTCACTGTGAGGGTGATAGAGCACCGGAACAGGCTGCCCAGAGGGGTTGTGGAGTCTCCTTCTCTGGAGACGTTTAAAATGCCTGGACATGGTCCTGTGCGACTTGATCTAGGTGATCCTGCTGTGGCGGGGGGATTGGTCTTTCGAGGTCCCTTCCAATCCCTGATGTCCTGTGATTCTGTGAC
Organism: Rhinopomastus cyanomelas; assembly: GCA_013400115.1. Taxonomy (NCBI): domain Eukaryota; kingdom Metazoa; phylum Chordata; class Aves; order Bucerotiformes; family Rhinopomastidae; genus Rhinopomastus; species Rhinopomastus cyanomelas. The sequence goes on from VXBP01010286.1 coordinate 57,650, forward strand.
TCCTACTGCCCACACCAACCTCGTTTCTCAAAGCTATTGGATAGTGGGGGTGTGTATCTCCAGGTTGCACTTCATTGCACCCAAATGCAGAACTGGCAAGGCACAAGCAGCAATTCAAGGTCCCTTCCAATCCCTAACGTTCTGTGATTCTGTGAATTTCTCTCTGCTGACTAGAAAAGTGAAAAAGGGGTGGACTAGGCAATTAGATCAGATGAAGACGTCTACCCTGTCTGAAGTGAGGTGAGATAAATCCCATCAGTGTTATTTGTGCTGCATACTCTTTACTTCACAGCTGCCATTCAACAGAACTTAAAGATGTTTCAAAGAACCATAATAGAAGGTGTTCTGAAGCAAAACACCACTACTCTTAACATGTTGTAATTGCACACTTCAGTACATCTGGCAGATGAAGGCATCTATTGTTCCTTCAATGCACGTGAGACAAGTAGCACATTTAATTACCCCGTGCGTCAAAATTAATACAGATCCCAAAGCAGACGGTGTCAATACATCTAGTTATAGAGCAATTATAGTGCAGCCAGAGCTTCTGAAAGTACAGGACTGAAAACAGAAACTAAGCAAACATGAAAAAGGGGGAGGGGAAAGCACGGATCCGTGCTTCAAAGAATAACCTTATAACCTTAGGAAAGCAGGAGTTGTTCATTAGTACTGGGCTGCAAGTCCAAATAAATATGTAACCTCTCAAAAGTGTTCAGACCAACCCCAGAGCCTGTTAGACCTTGTTGTTTTAGAGACCTCAGAAAGGTGGAGGTGAGCTCTTGACACAATGCCTTTCATTTGAATTCACTTCCTGCTCTCTCGTTTACCAGAGGTAACTTCCCTTGATACCTCAGCTGGCTTTCTTCATGGAGAATCATTCACTATTTGCATTTTGGTTCTAATACTGAATTCGCCTAACATGATTCAATCTTATTTTCCCAGTGGTACCATTAATATTTTAATTTAATCAGAATTTCAGGAACTTGTTTGCCATCCAGAGCAACTTGGTTACCTGTCAGCCTCCATCAGCTTGTCATATTAGAGGTGATTGTTCCTTGAATCTAATCTACTTTAAATGATTTCATTGGGTAGAGGTCTATAAATCATTTCAGAATGGGTCTGACAGATGAAGGCTTAGGTAAGTAAACAAATCAGGCTTGCTTTACTTTAGGCAGCAATGAACTTGGCTTTATCAACTTCTCATTGATTTCTGCACTCCAAAAGGTCAAAAAAAATCTCTTTAACATAAGAACATTATTAATATAAGTACAGTATTACAACCAACCATAATTAAGATAAGTCCCAGCGTTTGGTGATGAGGCTGACTTAAGAACACCGCAGACTGCATTTCAATAAAGCCTCTCGTGCAGCTGGAATTGATGCACTCGTTTCCAAAAGGTTCACTTTTGTCTTTCCAATCAAAACAGAAATTAACTAATTAAGCAGCGCAGAGTCCCTGCAGATTTTGAGCCAGGTTGCTACAGGATAACATGATAAGGCTGCAGCTGGGCATCTAACGTGCAGTGCAGTACTTGAACCCTACAGCATGTTCACATTTACTTACTGAAATACTAGTTAAAAGCAAAAATATGGTCCCTGTGAAATGTCACTGAGGAATCAGACAGGCGTCACACTGAGATTCACTTCAGACACATGCTAGGGATGAGTTAATCAGCGATTGTCAGCACGGAGCTGGCAACAGGGTAATGGAGAAGAAAAGACATGTTACATAAGAGAACACTTTGTCCTGGTGTCTGGATTTCAAGCAGTACTCACATACCTGGCTTGGAAGAACTGTGGCTCGCTCCCTGTGGGCATGAGACAAAGTTCTGCTCTCCTGCAGATGATTTCTTCTAACCTGTGATAGGCAGGGGAAAGAAGTAGAAAAAATAGGGGTAAGTAATAAAAATTAAATCTGATTTATTTTATTAATTGTATACACAGTTGACACAAATACTTAGAGGAAATGTATAAGGAGAGAGGAATGAATGAGGGAGCTGGGTCTCCGAGGATGATGAAGGAAGTGGAACATCATCCTTACTAGGAAAGGCTGAGGAAGCTTAGTCTCTTTAGTTTGGAGATGAGGAGACTGAGGGGTGACCTCATGAATGTCTATAAATATGTGAAGGGTGGGTGTCAGGAGGATGGAGCCAGGCTCTGCTCAGGGGCATCTACTGATAGGACAATGGGTGTGCACTGGGACAGAGGATGTTCCATATAAGTATCAGAAGGAACTTCTTCCCAGTGAGGGTGGCAGAGCACTGGAAGGGGCTGCCCAGGGGGTTGTGGAGTCTCCTTCTCTGGAGATGTTTAAAACCCTCTTGGACATGTTGCTGTGCGACTTGGTCCAGGTGATCCCGCTGTGGCAGGGGGATTGGACTGGATGATCCTTCGAGGTCCCTTCCAATCCCTAATGTTCTGTGATTCTGTGACATGAAGAATGCGGTCTCATACCCAGACATCAGTGCTAAATATACTCAGGGAGTCACATTTACCAAACGCTGTCACAGTTTGCTCCTGTTTGTAGAAGCAAGACGGCCTCCTTTCTGCACAGACTGAGTGGGTTTGTAGTCCAGTCTAGCTTTACAGTGAAACTCTTTGGTTCTAATTTCAGCCTTTCCTAATCAGATCTCATCTGTAAACAAAAACTCGTGCCACTTGCTATGGTTTTGTTAACTCTTGCCCTTCAGAAAAATTTGGTGGGAAACGAACCCAAGTGAACTGAAGCTTCAGCATCTGGTTGTTTTAACCAAATGTTAAACTGTTAAGTGTAAATTAGTATTTTGTGATGTTTTTGATATGACATCAGCAGAGAGTTTCAGTAAGTGATGTTTGTCACTGTTTTCTGTTACATATTGCTTGGAAACTTCAGGAAAGTATTACCAGTGAAAGCAGATGCATAGACTAAAATAAATGGGTACGTGCTTCACATTATAGCTTTGCTTCTGCTTTCATCCATTTCCAATACCTTAATCAAAGATATGCCTTGGAATTATATTCAATATCTAATGTATGTACAACGTAGACTTTACATTTCATCTGTACCAGGCTTAAAATACATTTCAGGAGGTATATTGCAAATTGCTCAGAGCTGGATCATCCTCGGATTCTTCATTCCACTGGGAATTTTTCTATTCAATTCAAAAGGTCTCTTACTGCCTTTTAAGCTCGTGCCAGGCAGGAATGAGTTTCTCATTCAGTGGTAAGAAAAAAACTACACGACTGAGTGAATTCCTCTTTAGGTGGGAGTCAGAGAATCACAGAGCTTTAGGGATTGGAAGGGATCTTGGAAGATCATCTAGGTCGATCGCCCTGACAGAGCAGGATCACCTAGACCAAGTCACATGTCTGCCTCTTGATGGTCCAGAAATCAGTTGATTCTGTTAATGAGCTGAAGAAAGGCTAAAATACTTTTCAGATTTCATACTGATTTTATATTATGGTGCAAGAGAGGGTCCATCCAGTTCCAGAAGTTACCAGTGGGGAAAACTCTAATTTGTAAGTCTGAGTTTTATTCATCTGAGATCACTGAATCACAGAAACATCTCGACTTTCCTAACTAAATTAATATTGGAAAATTAATGACTTTATCTGTATAAGGACTTCATTTTTCTCCTATTGATGTCAGCACAAGTCTTCTTGGCAGCACAAACGGTCTGTCCACTCCTTGCCTTGTGAAGTGTTTGGAGGAGGCTGAGGCATGATTGCACTTCCCTGGAGGCACAACGAAATGGCGCTACCATCTCTGAAAAACTTGACAGTTGTTCAAATCATATGGAAAATACAAATATTCAAGTTTCTAAGGCTGTAAGTGTGCTGCGGTTTGCCACTTTCCTTTTTTAAACAGAATTTGATACTGCATGACTGTAGGAATAAATAGTTTTCAGCAGTCTCAGTCCCAGTTTGAATAACAAAGAAGAAAGAGCAACGCACTTGATTTGCAGCAATTTTCTTTCCTGAATTTGCCAGGGAAAGGAAGGAATGGGACAGAAGCCACTCAACAGTGCTGTCTGCTCGTGACTACTTTCCTGATGGCACAGATATGAACTAAACTGAACCTAGGGAAACATTAGAATGTTTTGATTCTTGTGTTCTCTAAACCTAACGTTGCTATTTTATTTTATGAAAGTTTAATGTTTCTTTCCTCTTGGTGCCAAAAATAAGGCTGTGCTTCCCTGACTGACATCATCGTAAATTCACTACGAGCAGCTTTTTGTGTCAGAAATCAATAGAGAAAGGGTGGAAAACTCATTTGGCACACATCTCCTGCAGATCTTTTTTAGGTCAGCCGGTTTTAGCTCTCTTTTCATTTGGTTTCAGCTCAGAGGGACTTTTTATTTGTTTATTTGGGTGATGTGCAATAACAAACGAGAAAGCATTGGGACCCATTCTGCCAAAATCATACGTAGGGAACAACCAGAGACTGTCTACAGTGCTTAACCAAGATGAAATCACAGAACATCAGGGATTGGAAGGGACCTCGAAGGATCATCTAGTCCAATCCCCCTGCCACAGCAGGATCACCTAGACCAAGTCACACAGGAACATGTCCAGGTGGGTTTTAAACATCTCTAGAGAAGCAGACTCCACAACCACCCTGGGCAGCCTGTTCCAGTGCTCTGTCATCTTCACCGTGATAGACTGGCAGGATGACCTAGATGATCTAACGGGTTTGTCTTTTTTTTTCTATCTAACATCTATGATATAAATTTACAGACTAAAGATATGGACATATCTGCCCCTTTAGCCAAAGTTTACAAACTGTTAGAGTGATGGCAAATAGCCTCTGTTTAGCAGACATCATTCTGATTCACATTTCCCTCTGGATATTGCAAAACCTTTACTGCAATGACAAGGGAAATCGCAGGCACTGAAAAGCATAGATTTCACTGTGTGATATAAATTATTTAACTCAAATCTTCCTTACCTGTGAACTGTGGGAAAATATATACAAGACATCAGAAAAATATGTTCTTTGCAATATGGCTGATGACATTAAGACCTGGTTGTGAATACAATTTCTTATTGACTAATAGCACTCTGATATATGTGATGGTAAAGAGCCACTATGGACAGAAGGAGACTGAGGGGTGATCTCCTTAATGTCTATAAATATGTGAAGGGTGGGTATCTGGAGGATGGAGCCAGGCTCTTCTCAGTGTCATCTAGTGATAGGACAAGGGGCAGTGGGTGTCAGCTGGAACATGGGAGGTTCCACATCAGTATTAGAAGGAACTTCTTCACAGTGAGGGTGACAGAGCACCGGAAGGGGCTGCCCAGGGGAGTTGTGGAGTCTTCTTCTCTGGAGACATCTAAAACCTGCCTGGACATGTTATTCTATGACTTGATCTAGGGGATCGTGCTGTGGCAGGGGGATTGGACTAGATGATCCTTCGAGGTCCCTTCCAATCCCTAGACTAGATGATCTTTTGAGGTCCCTTCCGATCCTTAATGTTCTGTGATTCTGTTATATGCAGAGTTCTGTGATTCTGTGATAAAGCTATGAGGGGTTAATATTTAAAGCATTCAAATATCAAAAATGTCAATAATAGGAATTACATTTACTATCTGCTTCCATGATTACACTTAGTGTGGCATAATGGTGCTGGCAAATGCCTTCTAAAAAGATTTGTCTAAATGCTAATGGAATTAAATAGGTAACAGCCAGTAGGGATCCCTCATTGGTTTGTGTAGTCAATTGTTCTCTCTGAAGGAATTATTTGGGATCTTATGCTACAGTACTTCTGAAAGAATACCTTTTATTCAGTGCATCATTTTGGAGGCTTTTCTTGGTAGGTTTATCCTCGACATTTCAAATACTCTCAAATAACACATTCTTCTCTTCTGGTGACTGCGTCGAGAACGTGAGTGCTACAACATACATCCATGAGTAGGTGGTCAGCACAGCAGGCAAATGCTAGGACTGTAAGACAAATGATAGGTATAAATTATTTGCAAGCTCAAGTAACAGCAATTTGACTTTTTATGAGCCTGTAACAATGCCCCCAGAGACGCAAGTGTGGATTTCCGTAGATCATTGCATTTTCATGGCCTTGGCATTAAGTAAAGGTTGCAGCTCTAGGTTTTGAATTTCCCTACTCATAAATAAGAGCCATTTTGGTTTTTATGTCTGATTTTTGCATGAAATATGTATATTCTAATGCTTGCTGAGAAGTCTTCAAGGAATAATAGTTGGGGCTTTTTGGTATAAAATTTCATCTCACATGCTTGCAGAAACCATACATCTTTGGTGTTGAAGTTACAGCACCTATATCAAGGGTTTGTTTATCAAAGCCTTGCTCTTCTGTATTCTAATGTTTAACAATTTGCAGATCATGACTGACAGGTTTACAGAGCTAACATGTTCTGGAGCTGTGGGTGATTTATTCCAGAATAACTCAGGTGATGCAGAGAATGTAGCTGCCACAGTCTTCCTTCTCATCACGGAACGTAAATGCCTATTAGGATTGATAGCATTTATTTCAAGATTCTACATTAGAGAAAGAGTTTTACCCTACAGCACCCTCAAGTAGTAGTAATATGGGCATCAGCATTCTCTTTGAAGGAACACAGGTAAGGGTCTGTTATTCAGCCTTCATTGGCCACTGCAGTGGTAGTTATTGTTGTTTGTGTGGGTCAAGCTTTTTCTCTTTTGTTTTGTTGAAAAGACAGCTCGTGCCTGATGTCACCATACAGTGCAAAAAATTCTGTACACAGGGCTCGTAATACAGGTACATGCCTGGCACGATGCAAGTGGGAAGGATTCTTACAAGATGACTCAATGTTTGACTTGGATGCCACAAGCAAGAGTAAGATCACAGGGAAGATCTCCCAGAAGCAGGAATAGGTCTTGTTTATTCTTAGTGCTTTACACTGGCACTGAATCTGGCCTCCCATTCATCCACCATAGAATGCTGTGGTGGTTTCTTTATATATGAGCAAAAATGTCCATAACAGCTGACTGCAGGTAACCAGTTGAAGTCTGATCACATTTGTGTTTAGATTCTAACTCCTTCACTATTATTTACATTGATGTTTGACGAGAGACCCTCTAGGAAATCTAAAAGTCCAAAGTGCTAGATCCTGCAAAAAGTACAGTAGGAGGCCAACAGCTGAAGACATGAGGAAACAGATGAGTGAAAAAATGAGGAGCAGAGGTGACAGAGGAATGTGTGTCAAACACACAACTAGAAGTTCACATGCCTGACTAATTAATGTGATAGAATAAACTGATTTTACTCAGAAGCCTTGAGCTGGCAGACTGTGATAGATAGTTTTTATTCATGATCTCATTTAGCCCTCTCAGAAACAAAAGCCTGTCTGTAAAATCATCGCGAGTGGTTTGCCTGATCTCGTGCTCACATACTGGAATGGGTAGATATCAACAGCTTTATCATATGAACTGATTACTCTGTCTCTCAGTAGACAGACAGGTGTCAGGAACAGCAGACAAGGAGACACGGAATTACAGAGCAGTGCTTTCTCCTGGAAAATACACCTGAAGATAAGGATATTACTGACAGAGCCATTACATGTGAGATCTCTTACATATGCAGCCATCACATTTGAGAAATCACATCAGACTCATGAAGCTCCCACTGGCTGGAAAAGAGGAATAAAAGTCCCCCATTTAAAAAAAAAAGAGATAAAAAGGAACATGTCAGGAACTGAACATCAATCAGATTTACCCCTGTGTCCAGCAAGATCATTGAGCATGTCATCTGGAAATTATGCTAAGAGGTGATTGTGACAGTTGTCACGTCTTCCCTAACGGCAAATTGTCCCTGACAAGCGTGGTGGTGTTTTACAACAGGGTTACAGTGTTGGGAAGAGCAACGGATGTCACTTCTCTAGGCTTGTGTAAAACATTCAACACCATCCTGCATGACACCCTTGTTTCTGCGTTGGAGAGACATGGGTTTGATGGATGGACCACTGGGTGGATAAGGAGTTGGCTGGGTGTTTGCAGCGGCTCAATGTCTGGAGACCAGTGGCGAGTGACGTTCCTCATGGGTCAGTAATGGAACTGATGTCATTTTATATCTTCGTCAGCAACAGAGACTGGGGAATTGAGTGCACCATCAGCAAGAGCACCAACATCACCTAGCTGTGTGGTGTGGCTGACAAGCTGGAGTGAAGGGATACTATCCACAGGGTCCTTGGCAGTCTTGAAGGTTCTGCCCATGCAAATCTCATGAAGTTTAACAAAGTCAAGTGCAAAGTTCTGTGCATGGGTCAAGAAAATCTGAAGTGCAAACACAGACTAATGATGAAGGGATTTGGAACAGCCTTGTGGAGGAGGACCTGGAGGTGTTAGTGGACGAAAAACTGAATATGAGGTAGCGATGTGTGCTTGAAGGCTGGAAAGCCAACGATATCCTAGACAGCATCACAAGAAAGAAAATTGAGGGAGGCGATTCTGCCCCTCTACTCTCAACTTTGCTCTGCTCTGCTCTGCTCTACTCTACTCTACTCTACACTACTCTACTCCACTCTACTCTGCTCAACCTCAGTAAGACTCCACCTGGAGTACTGCATCCAGCTCTGGAGGCTCCAGTATAAGGAAGTCATGAACCTGTTGGAGTCAGCCCAAAGGAGGCCCACAAAAATGATCAGAGGGATGGAACACTTCCAGTATGAAGCGTGAGGAGGTTGGGTTTATTCAGCCTGGGGAAGAGAAGGCTCCAAGGACACCTTATAACTTTCTAGTTCGCTACAGGGGGCATACAAGAAAGACAGAAGGGACTTTTTATCAGGGAGTTTAATGATATGATGAGGTGTAACAGTTTCTCAGTTTCAGATGGAAAGAGCTTAGATTTAGATCAGATATTAGGAAGAAATTCTTTACTGAAACACTGGTGAGAGGCTGGAACATGTTGCCCAGAAATGTTGTGGATGCCCTATCATGGGAAATGTTCAAGGACAGATTGGATGGAGCTTAGAGCAACATGATCTAGTAGTTGTTGTCTCTGCCTGTGGCAGGGGAGTGGGGAACTAGACAGTCCCTCCCAACCCAAACCACTCTGTGATGCTATTCTAGTTACGCTGCAAAAGGAAGCAGCAGCACTTGTCTATGACCTAGGAACTTCAACAAGCATCTGTTTTTATGAAGAGATTTCTAAAAGAGCTTCTTACTCAGGGAAATACTTTTCCTTAGCAGGCAGGGGAAATTAGTGTCTCAGTGAATACTTGGTTTCAGTGCTGGGCTAACAGAAGAAAAGCTTTATTTTCTTAGCTCATATTCAATTGTAGGCATGCTTTGAGGAAATAAGAGCTAAATTTAAAATACTTTGGGGAACAGCTCCAAAGACATTTAGGTGAATATCTCCCACAAACAGGCATTAGGAGTAAGTACAGAGCTTATGAAGAGTCTGAAAGTATTAATCACTGAAGAAGGCTGTGCCTAAAAGGTCAAGATATTAGCTGGTGGAATGACTGGCCAAACACAGGTATCTACAGTGTGTGTTTATGCCTGGGTTAGCTGCACTAGATCCTTTTTGCAGTGATAGAGAAACAAACACTTCTTCAGCCATGAATCTCCTTTACTCATGTAGAAGTCTGGAAGAACCACGTCATAAAAACACCAATTTATCTCCATTAAGCATAAAGACATCCTAGGGTAACTTGTTCAAATGTAGTAAATGACACTGTAGACATCTCAATTTGATTGTGATGAATTGTGTAGTGGAGATTAAATAAAAATTGCCAGGAATCAAGTTTATGTAGAGCTAGAAGAGGGAGAGTAAAATGAAAAGAAAAAGCTCTTTAGTAATGTATGTGTAGGTATCTATTTCTGTATATAAATTTATATTTGGACATATATAAAAGGACAATTATTCAGATGATGTAGTATGGGCCATTTGAATATTTGTTGCAGTCGAAGAAGGAGGAACAGACTAATCAAATTTGACAAAAGCAAAACTGAGAGGAAAGAGGGCAGCTATTCTAGAGTACAGCCAAGGAGTAATAACAAGAATGTACTGAATTACACAGTAGGAAATGGAACATTTGTATAGAAAGAGTCCACAGAGAAATTAGAGAAGGGTTTCTAATGATCACAAAAATTAAACTGAGACAGACTATCTGGAATTACAAATCTATGTAGTTTAAAGTTAAAAAAAAACCTGACAGATTTCTTCACGACTTCATGTGATGTGGGTTTGACTATTACAATTAAAGGATTGGAGCTGATCCAGTCTTAAGCCTCAGTTTGGTTTAAGTTTGGGTTTATTTTAAACGCTTTCCATCTGAAGGATGTTGTAAGATTACGGCCACTGTCAAATGCTCCACAAACTCCGTTATTTTTATAGTGCTTCCACTGTTTGGTTAAGTTTTGGAGAGCAGGCTGTCCAAAAGAAGGAAGCTGTTTCTCCCGTGCCTCGTCCACTTCTCCCTGTCTGCTAGCGCGAAGGGCAGCTATGATGCAGACCTCAGGAGATTTATAACTGCCTTGACCACAATGGTTAAAGAGCTCTTGACAGTGCACTATTTCACCCCTCATTACCTCTTCTGCAACATATCCTCTCTCTTTTGAGGGAAACATGAGATTTTGTTGATGAAAAAGTACTGTTTTGGTTATGTCTGTTTATGTTAGAAAATCCCTTTTAAGTAGAGTTTGTATTTGTGAAAGCATTGAGATCTTCTAGTTGACTTTTTATGTCTGTGCACAGTAACTGAACATGGAACTATCACACAGATGGGAAAATGTGTAAATAAGCATACACAAATTCAATCTTTGTAGTGTGTTAGCTCTTCTAACGTTTAGGACTGTAGGCAAGACTGATTTCTCCTTTCCAAACCTTAAAACAGATCTCTGGCAAGTCCAGACAACCCTTCAGGTAGGCAGACATAAAATATTTGAGCAGAGAATCATAGAATCATGGAATGTTCTAGGCAGGAAGGGACCTCTAGAGATCATCTAGTCCAACCTTCCTACAATGGGAGAACTCCATCTACATCAGGCTGCTCAGAGCTTCATCAAGCATGAATCATAGAATCATTAGGGATTGGAAGGGACCAATCTAATCCAATCCCCCTGCCACAGCAGGATCACCTAGACCAAGTCATACAGTCAGTCTGAACTAAAATGACTCCAGAAATGAGACGTCCAAACACCACCCTGGGCAGCCCATTCCAGCCATCAACCACCTTCATACTAAAGAATCTTTTTTCTAATATCCAGTCTAAACCTCTAATTTCCCAGCTTGAACCAACTGCTCCTTGTCCTATGCGTACAAACCCTCTTGAAAAGACCTTCCCCTTCCTCCATGTAGTACCTGCTTCCTCGCAGGTACTGGAAGGTCAAAAGAAGCTGTCCCCCCAGAGCCTTCTTTTCTCCAGGCTGAACAGCCTCAACTCTCCCAGCTTGTCCTCACGTGAGAGATGCTCCATTCCCCTGGTCATTCTAGTGGCCCTCTGGAAGCACTCCAGTCTGTCTACATCCTTCCTGCACAAGGGGCTCCAGAACTGGATGCAATACTCCAGGTGAGCTCTCACCAGGACAGAATAGAGGGACCGAATTCCCCGCTCTTGATCTGCTGGCCGCAGTTCTTTTGATGCAGCCCGGAATGTGATTGGCCGTATGGGCTGCAATCACACACTGCTGGCTCGTGGCAAGTTTTTCATCCACCAGCACCTCCAAGTCCCTTCCACAGGACTGCTCTCCAGGATAGTGTCCTTCCTACTCTTGCCAGATACCACCAATGCCACTGGTAAAGCAGGTTCCAAATCTTTCTCAGGACTTGCAGGAGTGCTAGTGTGAAGAGAGCTCTGATCTCTTTTTTTCTGTGTCCAAGTACTCACGTTTCTTGACTCAAACAAAGGTTGTCTAGGTATCAATAAAGATATATGGATGTGTTATAAATGTCTAAGTTTTTCCTTACAGCCTCTTTAAAATCAGCCAGCTTTGAATTACAGTGTCTCTCCTAACCATCTGAAGCAGCAGACAGCGGCTGAGGACACTCGTGCAGATGGTCTGCCAAGAACTGCATTGCTCCACAACTCCTACTTTTCAGTCTCTCAGGGCTCTCCTGTCCTTTGGTGGTACTCCAGGATGGCTGAACTGCATGGGTGAACCTTTCTCCTGCATTTGCTTCACAGATTCTGGCTTGTTGGCAGTCTTACAAGTGTTGGTGATGTGCTGCCAAAGTACCTTGTTCCACTATAGAAAAATAGCCAGGGCTATTCTCGTTCTGGTCTCAGATGTCCTTGTCTCCATGCTAGTGGGGCTGCTGTGCAGAGAAAGGAGCACAACTATCCAGTGCCATGTTTCTGTGACATCAGCTGCTGAAGAAGTCCTGTTCCTGTGAAGTGCTCTTGCCCTCTTTGGATGCAGGTGAAACGCCGTCTCAGCTCCAGAACTCACAGAGAGTGGTTTATTTTTGAGGATCAGCCGATCATCCTGGATTTTCAATCAGCACCATGAATTTTTTAATGCTGTTAAGGGTGTTAGGACTAGCAAATCTGCCAACTTTTCCTCAGGCACCTCCATCTGAGTCTTTGGTCCTAATCCAGCAAACTGTATAAGCATACGGTTATGTGTGAATGGAATAGTAGCGTTGCTGGAACTACGCACGGGTCTGAGTAGAAGTTTGAATTCTTTCCTGAACCAGAAGTTGCTGATGAAGCAGCTCCTTAGTTCATTCATATTATCATCACAGTCTGATTTAGGGGGATGGAGCAGCTGTACTGTGTATGTCTGTGGTGCATGGACTGGAGGCTCAGAGCACGGAGATAATGTAGTACAGCTGGAGAGGAGAAATGATTCTGCCCCATTTTTCCTCCCCAGATTTCTGTAAAAAAGAATATGCTAAAAAGGGGGTAGATTGTGTTCTTTTCCCAAGCAGTATATTTAAAATATCCAGATTTAAGTTATTGGTGACTAATGATAAACATCTGCAAGTTCACATAGCAAGTATACTTGTAAATTCTCGTATTTAAGAGAAAATCATTCTTTTCCTTTAATTTGCTGCTGCAGAGGCACAGCAGTTGCAGACACATCATTCTTCTGCTATCTACCTTTTAGTGATGTTTAACATTCTACACATTTCCCTTCTTCCTGTTATTAGCCGAGGCATAAAAGGTTAATACCTCTAATTGTACCCCGCACATACATCCATACATATATTTATATCTATATATGCCATGTCTTCAGCTTTGCTGCTGGTGCCAAGGAAAACGTTGGCTTCTATTCAGTTTTCTTCATATTCATTTTCCTGCCCACTTAACAAAATTATATTCAATGAGCTGTGGGAGAAATTCACATCAACGGGCCATGTAATGCAATTTCTGGTATATATGCAGGAAGAAAAAAAAAGCTTACATTTTCTTTCATTTATGTCAGAATCAATCAAATTGTACTGAACTGAACATAATCTCTTAAAAAAAACCAAAACCCCATCCAGGCATTTCCAGTGGAATAAGCCTCTCTTACATGGTAACATGCACATATTTAAGAGGTCTCTGTTTTATTTTTTTTTAATCATGCCTAATTAGTTTTTTTTTAATCACCCACACAACTAAGGCTCTTGCCTGCATAATTTATGACATAGAGGGGCCGGTGTCAGAAATCAAATGTTGTAAATTAAAAATAACAAGTTTGAGACTAGTGATTCAATTAAAACCCTAGAAAACATTGGATTATGCATAATTGAGAGCTTGTATGCAGAGATGCATGTCATGCTTGTCAGCTTGGATGGGAGGATTGGATTGGAGCTGTCAAGAGCATTTAAATCAACTCAGTAAAAAAATTAGAAAACAAAGATGATATTTATTATTAACTTCCAGTGTTCAAAAATAAACTGAGGTATTTAAATCGAATGCTTAGATGACAGGGCTTTATTTATAGCAGAAGGTATAAAATTCAGTAATAACCCTGGCTGGCACAGATGTAAAGATACTACTGTGCAGCTGAGCCGCAGCCTACAGCGTGAGGATTCAGCCCTTGGCCCTGAATCAGGTTCAGCTAGTAGAAAGCTCTGTTGGAAGAGAAGAAATCCAGATTCTTGAAGGGAGATGTAAATGATCAAATCTTTATTTTTCTCCTCTGTTTTCTCCCTTTTCTTCCTCCCACAGAAATGTGATGGCTATGAAATAGTTTGTGACAGCTAAGAATATGCAGGACCAGCCTTGGGAAAGCCTGACTTGTCCCGGTGACCCAGCTCTTCAGGACTACTTTTTACCAGGCAGTAATTCTACTTAGTAGGAATAGCTGAGGTCTGAGCAATAACATCGTCTGCCCACTTTAGAGCCACACAGAGTCAGTTCCAAACTTTATTGAAAATTGTTGAATCAAAACCAAATTGTGCTGTTGAGAGTGAATGTACAGGCTAACCAGGACACTTCCTGCATTTGAAACTGAAGAACACTTTCATTTGTAGCTGGAGAAGAAACAGCCTGACTAAACAAAGTTGTGACTCACAGGACTGCAGCATACAACCCCAGGTACCAGTGTAGGTTGGGGAATGACCTGCTGGAGAGCAGCCGAGGAGAAAGGGACCTGAGGGTCCTGGTGCATAGCAGGGTGACCATGAGCCAGCAATGTGCCCTTGTAGCCAAGAAGGCCAACAGCATCCTGCGGTGGATCAGAAGTGGAGCAGTTAGCAGATCGAGAGACGTTCTCCTCCCCCTCTACTCTGCCCTGGTGAGACTGCATCTGGAATCTTATGTCCAGTTCTGGGCTCCTCAGTTCCAGAAGGACACAGAACTGCTGGAGAGAGCCCAGTGCAGAGCCACAAAGATGATGAAAGGAGTGGAGCATCTCCCTGATGAGGAAAGGCTGAGAGAGATGGGTCTCTTGAGCTTGGAGAAGAGGAGACTGACAGGTGACCTCATTAATGTTGATAAATATGTGAAGGGTGGGTGTCAGGAGGATGGACCCAGGCTCTGCTCAGTGTCATTTAACAATAGGACAAGGAGCAATGGGTGTGAGCTGGAACAGAGGAAGTTCCACATCAATCTGAGAAGAAACTTCTTCACAATGAGGGTGATGCAGCACTGGAACAGGCTGCCCCAGGGTGGTGGAGGAGTCTCCTTCTCTGGAGACTTTTAAAACCCTCCTGGAATTGTTCTTGTCTGAGTTGATCCAGATGATGCTGCTGTGGCAGGGAGACTGGACTGGATGATTTTTGGAGGTCCCTCCCAGTCCCCAATGTTCTATGATTCTGTTTCTAAAGTGATTTTGGACTCACCAGAACTCGTCCTAGCTTTCAAAAATATGTCAAGGAACGTAAAGTTTGGAGAGATGATTTGGTTTCTAGCCTATACATCACACAAAGTGAGCTTCCAGTTTAATTTAAAAAAGCCTCTTCCCCAACGATACGGCCCTCTGGATGATTTGAGAATTTACTGAGAACTTGAGAACTTACCGAGAAGTTACAACTTTGGATGATTTGAGAAGTGTTTGTGACTTTTTCCCATCCTTTTTCCTTATATCCCTGGCTCTTTTCTTGCAAGTCCCAAGATCTGAGGTTACTTTCTTCTCCCTGACCTTCTTGCAAATCTCGGTTTGCCAGTGTACCTGATCTCGTACTCACGCATCTCATCCCAGACAGAGCAAGAATTCAAATACGCGCGGCAATGCCAGCCTTTTAAACGTTTTACGATGCTGAAGCATTAACATAATGCTAGGGAAAAATTCTTGCCTTAGGAAAGGCAAAAAGGACCTTCAGAAAGTGGAGAAATCTTTATGAAGAGTTAAATTCTTCTTTAGTGCACTGCTAACTGCTGACGTCAACAGGATTTGCGAATGTGCATCTGAGAGTGGAATTTGGCCATAAGTGAGGTGGAAAAATGATTGATGACTGCCTAACAGTGGAAGAGTTGGATCAGCACAAGCGTGCAGTGGAGCTGGAAGTTGCTCAGTTTACCCTCAGTAGATTTCTATCGACTTCCCCTGCAAGCTCAGGGGCAGGTGGAGAATCTCCAGAAACACAGGCAGCTCTTGGTGCTGGACTCCTTTGGCTGAACACTAGCCTCACACATCAGTGCTGGGGACAGGCTTTGGGAGGTCCAGCAGTGGAAGAAGTGCACCACAGAAGTGAGCACGGGGCACCTTTTGCATAGTGTGTGCGGGGGACGCATGCCATTCCCAAGTTTAGAAAGAGAGGCAGAGTGTAGTTAGGCAACTCCCAAGCATTCTAGAGGGGAATACACAGTTAAAGCTCCTTAGTGAATCTAGGGGTAAGATTTTAGTGGTTGGCTTTTTCAAACCTCAATTGGCAATTCCAAATCTTTGCTATACTAAATTCCTCTCATAACCTACGATCACTCGGTAGCATTTACATATACTATCTTTGTATCTCTTTCATCGTCTCTCTTTGATGTTTTATTAGTTACAAGGTTTAGCCTAGAAAAGCCTGTGCATTCCTCTTTACTTAAAACATTAAAATGTGAAAGATATTAATTTAAGCCATTCTGAGAATTCTCCAAATTAAAGCAAGACTATAAATACGAGCAGGAGAGTTATGTAAACAGAAAGGATGAAGCAGTGGTGTATGGTTTTTGCTGTAGTGGAAACTGGAGCTATATTCCTGAAAGTTCGAAATATTAAAAGAATTTTCTGTTTTTACGAACAACATTGGCCAAAAGAGTAAGTTGTGTGTCACAGAATCACAGAATCACTCTGGTTGGAAAAGACCCCTGGGATCACAGAATCACAGAACATCAGGGATTGGAAGGGACTTCCAAAGATCCCCCTGACACAGCAGGATCCCCGAGACCAAGTTGCACAGGAACATATCCAGGCGGGTTTTAAACGTCTCCAGGGATCATCGAATCCAACCCTCTACCTTAACTTACAAGTTCACCCCTAAACCAGATCCCTCAACACCTCATCCAAACGATCTGTAGTAATAAGGGATCTGCAAGAGCCTTCCACACTGGCCTAGCTTTGTTCTTATTAGCCTCTTTAACAAGTTTCTTATAAGCTTCAATAGGAAGAGAGTTCAGCCAGAGTCCCTCCATTTATTAACTCTGCTGTCTGGGAAAAGGATCAAACTTTTTGCTATTTTTTGGAGGAACTGCTGGTGTCAGTAAGTTAATGTGCAATCCCGAGAAAAGTTAAATTCCATTTCTGGTGAGAGAATTCCATTTTTGGAGAGAGCCACGAGACAGCTGAGAGATAGGCGAGGTTCTTTCTTCTAGACAAAAGAGAAAATGTATGTATTTCATTTGCACCGAGCTTCTAGACTTGAAGGAGTGGAAATTAGAAATGGTTTTTGCAGGCAAAACATTAAACATTAATAGTGTTCACTGCCATGGGACTTTTCCCTTTACTGTGTTCTGCACTTCCACTTCCCACAGAAATGAAGAGTTTTGTGTTTCCCTCATGGACCAAATCAAACGGAGGGGTGCTATTCTGCCAACAGGTCTGAGTGGAGTCACCCCGCAAAAATAGCTGTGAGAAAAATATGAGCACAGGTTTCCAGAATGTGTAAACAGGATAACATGCTGAGGGCTGGATGTGGATGAGGAATGGCTGTGAAAAAGGGAATGAAATTCTGGGTCTTTGAAGCAGAAGGGAATTTCTACACTTTATTTTCTGAGATGAAGTGTTCACCTTTTGCCCTTGATGTCTTTCCTCTGCTTTCTACCGCCTCTACCATTTGTACAGATCATCCTCAGGATTGTGCAAAGGAAGTAAAACTCAAAGCTGCGTGACTTCTGCCTGTGTTAGGAATCATTAAAGGGTTACAGAGTGCCTCTGACTTGGTTTTTACTTTTGGTGGGTCTGACCGAGGTTTGGAGGGATGAGATGCAAGAGAGAACACAGAGCTTTAATTGTGCCAAATGGCAAATTTAGTTGCATGGACCACTGCCTAGCGTTGTGTGACTCTGCTTTTTAATAGGCTCCCCAGGACTGAGTTAGATACCCTAACTCTGCTATGCAGAGTGAGATGGCAATTGGGAATATTGTCCATGACATTCAGCATGCTATGTAGACAAACTCCTAAGAAAACCTTCCAGAGGAACTGTGTGCAAGAAGATGTCTTAGCTTTCAGCTCTCTCAGCGATCCGGCACAGTAGTGCCTATACTGCTGTTTGAGGGAGCACAGGCTGACCCCAGAATCACATGTGAGTGTTGCCTGCTAGAAAAACACTGGGCATGGTCCAGCTTAGAGGCAGGGAGCACATTAACAGTAAAGTAGTGTAGACTACACACAGAGTCGTTCCCTCGAGCTTTGAGTTAACAGTGCAGGCATATCCGCAGAAAATTTAACTGGTGCACAGCAAGTTTCTAAAAGGCAGTTACACGTAAGCACGAGCCAAGACTAAGACCAAAACACCAGCCAAGACTAAGATCAAAACTGAAGTGTACCAGGACATTTGGAGTTTTACATTTCCTGCAGAAACTTGCAGGGGAGAGCTGTTGCTTGGGTGTGATTAGTGCTTGTCAGGTCAGCCGGCAGCTTAACGGAGCTTTTTGGGTTGCAGATTGGCATACAGACAAATGGCTTTTTTCCTGCTAATTCCAGCTCAAGACACCTACCTGTCTTTCTGGATGTGGTCTTACAGACTTAGAGAACATTATTAGCAGAAACTTAGGTGTCGTGGAGCCTTCCCCTGGGGCGAGGTAGCAGTTCTGTGGGGATTTTGAAGAGCTGTGTTTTGGACTTAGATGTTTACAGCGGTGGTTACTCTCCTAATACTTTTAGCGGATCTAGGCCATAGCATGTCGGCAAAACTTGGTAGAGTCAGCTGAATTTTTTCTTAGAAGTTTTGGGTTTCTTTGAAGCTGAAACTCACAATGGAACTAATTATAACATAACTGTAGTTGTCTGCTTAATGCCTTATAATGTTCTTGTTTGAGAGATACTGTACAATTATTTTCATACTTTAAAAAGTGTGGCGTTGCGTTCTCTTTATATAAATTGAGAGCATCTGTGATGAATATGAATTCAAAAGTGCAATAGAGCATGTAGATTTTTATCTAAACCCCACAAATAAAGTTTTTCGTTGATAAACTTCAATTCCATTAAAGAAAGAAAAGGAAGAAACAAGAGTGTTTCAATTAGTCAGTGTTGCTCAGACTGAATTATTGAGATGCATTACTCAGTCAGTGTAAATGGTGATGCAAATTTCTGTACAGTAACTACACAGGAGGTTCCACATCAATCTGAGAAGGAATTTCTTCAAGGTGAGGGTGACAGAGCACTGGAAGGGGCTGCCCAGGGGGGCTGTGGAGTCTCCTTCTCTGGAGACGTTTAAAACCTGCCTGGACACGTTCCTGTGCAACTGGATCTGGGTGATCCTGCTGTGGCAGGGCAATCAGACTAGATGATCTTTCGAGGTCCCTTCTGATCCCTAAAGTTCTGTGATTCTCTGATTCTGTGATATGTGTCTTAGTAACTTAACGCAGTAATATGCTAAACTCAAAGATTTCTGATCAAAGCACCACAAACCCTATGTTTTTTGACTGAATCACTCATAGATTTTTAGATCGATTGGAGCTCATACAATCGCACAGTTAGATCTTATGTACTCACACTCTCATCTAGCTGACAGTGAGAGAGAAATTCCCAAGCTGCACTTGCTATGAAAATGTCCAAGAGACTGCAGGAGAACTACTTGATCAGAGGAACCAACTTTAAATGTTAGCAGCCTTCCAGCTTGCCTGTACTGATTGGCCTGAGATCACTGCATTGCATTAGCTGGGAACAAGCTACGATGCCAAGAGTAGTGTGACAGAGGTAAGAAAATACCAAACTTTAGACTGATCTATTTTTTCAGAAGACAATGAAACATGAATTTACTTGGGTAATGTTAGGGAATTAATTGGGGCTACCCCATTTTGTAAGGCTTGATTAAAAAGAAAAAAAGAATTGTGTGATGAGAAGCAAAGAAGTTAGAAAAGAGGAAACCTCAATAATAAGAAAATGAAAGGAGTGCTTGAAAATCCAGGTTCCAAAATCCCAAATCATCCAAAAAAAAGTAGTAAGTGAAATCCCCAAAATACAGGATCAAAAAAACATCAAAGCAAGCACGTATACACTGCCAACAATTAGAACAGTATTAATTAGCAACAATGTTCTTTAATCTATAAATAATAAAGTGATCAAATGGTCCCACAGAGAGGTGTATAACAATACATAGAATTTTACAGTCGTAGGTCAAAAAGTCTATTTAAAATCCCCGTGGCTAATTCCTATGTTCAGATTCAAAACCCTGTTTATTATTTATTTGAGAGATCACTTCGAGGTGGAAGAGACCCATCTCCTCAGACAAACTCCAGAGCGTACAAGGAGGAACCTGCGTTCAATCTCTGCTCCTTTGTAACGAAGGAAAAAGGTGTCACAAACATAAAACCACAATAAGAAGGAGGATTCCTGAGGTTGATTTCCTAGTCTGACCATTTTTGGAGTTTAAGAAAGAAGTTTGTGTTTCCATAATTGAAAGCATCGTATTATTTAAAACTTGCCTAGATATGTTCCTGTGTGACTTGGTCTAGGTGATCCTGCTCTGGCAGGGGGATTGGACGAGATGATCTTTCGAGGTCCCTTCCAGTCCCTAATGTTCTGTGATTCTGTGATTACTAGTCACCTTCATCACTTTTGGGCAGTTCAGGGTAATTCCTAGAAACCTTATTAGTACCTGCATGAATGAGTAGCATGTAACAGTACCAAGAGGACATTGCTCCTACGCCCCCACTGAGTGAACACTAGTGGGTCCTTTACTTGGCGCTGTTAACGAAGCCCAGGATCCTTTAAATGCTTCTCTCCCCCTGAAACTCTGAAATGCTGCTACTGAATTGTTGTTCATAATAAGCCCTTTTTTGCAGCTCCCTGCCTCCCGCAGTACTGCTTCATTACCATTTCACTTCTGGACTACCAGACACAGGAGTGATGGCCCTATGGGGCATGCAGCAGCCCTTGCTGTTGTGACTGAGGAATTATGTCACAACAGCTCCTTGGTTCTTTGTGTCTTGGCATTGTTTGTGAATAAAAAACACCATGGAGAGACCACGAGAACGGAGTCAACCTGTGGTTGCAGCACACACAGAGACACAGTAGCCAGGAGGTGCTCCTGCATCCCACTTCCTAGGAGTGTAAAGATAAAAGTGATGTACCTGGTGTGCTACAAAGATAGAAAGGCTTAATTTGGGATCTTGGAAACGACTGCCCGTTGAATGTGATTTCACTTCCCGGCAAGCAGGTCAGATCTGTAATGCCAAACATGATGCCTGAGGAAACGGACGCTGCTGAGTGGACTCAGCACGGCCTCTGCAAAGGGAAATCCTCCCTGGCCAACCTGAGGCACTTGTGTGAGAGAGTCAAAGAGCACACAGATTAAAAAGAGTCGAGGCAGACAATATATTTGATCTTCAGAAAGACTTCAATAAGGTTTCACAACAGGGTTGTTAAAGTAACTAAGTTTCCACAGGTCTACAAAAAGTGCTTTTATGGACTTTAATCTCATCAAGCACTTAGTCATTTTTAAGGGTTTAGAAACGTGACTGGTAGAGTCCCATAGGGATCAGTGCTGCTGCCAGTTGTATTCAGGCAGAGACCAAAGAGGCTTTAAAAAGGTAAATGAAGATGGCAGGTCTCCAGTACTAGAGGTATGTTTTAGTGGTGAACACAGAGGACAGTAATTTAATTTGTGCCAACATGATGCTGAACTCAAAGCTCGTGATCTCAGCTTGGGACAGAGACCTTGGAGTTATTCTTGTCTGGTTTCCAAAGTCGTCATATCTATGTGGCAGACAAAAAGGCAGCAGTACTGGGCATTGTCAGGAAGAGCTCTGAAAACAAAGCAGAAGGCAACTTGCCACGGTGTTGATATGGGATGTGCCACATCTCAAGTCCGGTGTGTGCGGTCCTGGCTCGCTGTCTCAGGAAGGATTTAGTGGAGTTGGAAGTGATATGGGAGAGAAGCAGTGGAAAGGATCTGGAGGACTGAACAGCTGCCTTCCAAAGGAAGACAATAAAGGCTGTGATCACTTTTTAAAATGTTATCATAGGAGGTACATGCTGAAGGGGAGAAAGAATAAGCATGACTGAATTAGGAGGGTACTGGGTAGACTGAACATAGAGCTGTTACCAACAACATCCTGCAATACTGTAGTTTAGAAGCACTTTGTGAAGCAGGAGGGAGACTGGTTTAAAAGCAAGAACCCTTTGCCAGGCATGTGGATAATGTCTGTATCTTTGTCCCACAACGAGTGTGAAGAAAGCAGCACTAGCAGACTGAGAAAGCGACAAGGCAAATTTGTGATTAGCTGGTATACAGATACCAAGAGGACTAGAGAGGAAGATAACCTCTAAGAACCCTAATCCAAAGACTGCAGAAGCTGGGATAGTGCAGGGAAAATGGTCTGCTGTGGAGGGCCAGACATATCTGATTGCTGTTTCTGCAGAGAGAGCGAGCCAAGAGTGGATAGACCACCCATCCTGCCCAGTAGGGCATTTCTTCATATACTCATTTTATGGGGATGAAGGGGATCAAGAACTGAGTGTCTTGACACCTCTGAATCTCAGTTGTCTCCAGCTGTCTTTCTGGATGAACTGGTAAAATTGCTTGTACTACTGTGCTCTTGAGGGTTTGCATCACAGAAAGGTTTGGAGGCAAAGGGGAAACAAGCTGGCAGAAAAACATCTCACTGCAGTTTTATTAGCATACTTGGGTTTTTCTCCTTCCTTCTTACTTGAGACTGATTAGCTCTCAGCAGAAATTCTTGCTATTGGTCCCTAGGTGCACAACCTTACACCACTTACACACTTCATCACAAGTACAAGATGCTTTGACAGAAAACACGTATTACATAAACAACACGGTATCTCCTCACACGTGGCATGCACAGTGTGCTATATGCAGTTGGCTTTGTGCTGTCTTAATGTCTGTGACAGATCATTGTTAGCAACATCTTTTTGTAAACTAACTTTGTTTTACTGCTGGCTACACGGATCCTTCAGCATCTGCCTCCAGAGCCCTTTAACAAGCAGCTTTTCTTGCCACATATTGTAGAGCAATTAATTCTGTGTTCTGTTTACACTGGTCATCAGGAAGCCTGGTCCATATACTGTCTCTCCTCAGCCTTCTTGGGCCAGTGCTTCCATACACACCCAAAGGTTTGTTGGTAATAACCCAAACAAAAGGGGTGTTTGTAACACAGACACCTCTTCTCTCATTCCCGTTAGCAGCAGTGCATTTGTACTCGGCAAAGATAGCATCACATTCCTCCAAGTTGTGAAAACATGCTGTCGTATAGTAACTGAAGCTTTCCTGTCTTTAAATGTTTTTAATCTTTCTTTTTGCGTGATGTACAGCGTCGGGATGGACGTCCCTCACATCATATTAATTGAGCAACCTTTCAGCTGGTTTGAGATGAAAATACTCTTTGCTGTCTTTAGCCAGATTAAAATAAACCCCTTTTCCTTTCCGGTTCATAAAGGCTCCTTTGCCACTGCAGTAGAGTGTGACAAGTGAATCTCCTTGTAGACACAAGGTGTTTCTTAGTGTCCAGATTTTAACTTCTGCAACTGAACACTTTTCTAATTCCTGATTTTTCCACCTAGGGACTAACTAATGATTATTTGGATAATTTCCTACTCTTCTGGTCTCTCTGCCTGCCCCTTCCCTGAACTGTATAACTCCGTATAGCAAATATAAAATGATTCATAGTACATACTTGAGC
The DNA here is from genome assembly GCA_013400115.1 of Rhinopomastus cyanomelas. Lineage (NCBI taxonomy): Eukaryota > Metazoa > Chordata > Aves > Bucerotiformes > Rhinopomastidae > Rhinopomastus > Rhinopomastus cyanomelas. The sequence continues at coordinate 81,282 of VXBP01010286.1, forward strand.
CAAAAGAATGATCTCTTTAGATGAGCTGCTTTCTTCAGGAGAGGAAAAAATAGGTTTGTATATTGTGCAGATAACATCAGAAAGCTGCTCAAACTGACTGGATGATCTTTCGAGGTCCCTTCCAATCCCTAATATTCCAGGCTGCCAAGGGAGGTTGTGGTCTCCTTCTCTGGAGATGTTTAAAACCTGCCTGGACATGCTCCTGTGTGACTTGGTCTAGGTGATCCTGCTGTTCCAGGGGGATTGGACTAGATGATCTTTTGAGGTCCCTTCCAATCCCTAATGTTCTGTGATTCTGTGATTCTAATGATGCAGGCAATTCCATTTATGAAGAGGACATTTTCATGTCAACTTCACTGTGGTAAAATGTATGCAGGCAATGTCTTATTCACATTGTGAGCGTCTCACAGCTAATTCTAATTTAAGAAAAGCTCATTAGCGCATTCCTCAATAGTCACACGTAATTAAGGTAGCATTCTTTAAAATTTGAATACCGTGCACAGTTTTAAATACACGTGAAAATCAAAAGGCTTTCTGCCTTTTTTTCCTCTCTGTGTTGAAAATTCATAGAGATCAAGACAGTATTCACTGTTCACTCTGATTTATATTAACTCTGCACTATCCCCTTTTGAAAAAGGCTTTATATTATGATCCTCTGTTCAGTTCTGCACTAATCAAATAGGCACTGTCCACTGGTGTGGGGTGGGTTCAGTTCAGTTCATGCCTTTTTTGTAGTTGCTCTTGGTGGTTTCTTAGCAAATATATATGCAGACGGACTACAGAATATTTACAGAAGGAGAGAGAAATGGGTAATTGTATGTATTTGCTTAAGATTCTCATTTAGCCAGGACACAGGAATGCTGCCCGGGGGGGTTGTGGAGTCTCCTTCTCTGGAGACATTTAAAACCCACCTGGATGTGTTCCTGTGTGACTGGATCTAGGGGATCCTTCTGTGGCAGGGGGACTGGACTGGATGATCTTTCGTGGTCCTTCTCAAACCCTAATGTTCTGTGATTCTGTGAACCCCAATTTCATACCTCAGAAAGGTATTAAGAATAAGGTAAAACATAACAGGGCATAATCTACACGCCAATCGAGAACTTGCAGAATAATTAATGCTTTTTAAATAATGAATACATTTGACAAAACCAGTTTGCTCAGGAACTAACTGTGAACAGCTAGGTATATTCAGCAAATATGATTTTTGTTATAAATTATTAACTTACGACTAGTAATTAGCTTCCAAACATGAAATTCTAACGTGGTTCTTTTGCAAGGAGCCTCTGCCTCCCAAATATCAGAGAAGTCAGCCATTGCCTGGTCAGGAAAGAAGTTTGCACAGTAAAGTCATATTTAATTGTAAACGGGGCTCTGTGAGATATTTTACATAAATCACTTTTTGCTCAGGCTGCTGTTTTTTTTCACTTACTCTGAAATTGAGGATAACAGAAGAAGTTGGACAAGCTGATGATCAAAGTTTAAATGTCGCTCGCAGCATCTCATAGACCTCAATTTGAATTCTGCCCGGTGTGATCTCTGACGCTGCTATTGTCTTAAGGAAGTTTTGAAAGGAGTGGGAAAAAGAAAGCTGACTGCCAGGAAAATAAAACCGAGCCTGAATTAAAATGCAGATTTAGAAAAGAGGGAGCTAATAATTTTCTTCTGCTTATGGCAATGAGGTTATGTAAAGAGAAGTACCGACTTAACTCTGCTCCTGAATTCAAAATGCTCGTCTCACAGAATCACAGAACGTTAGGGATAGGACCTTGAAGGATCATCTAGTCCTGCCAGAGCTGGATCACCTGGATCAAGTTGCACAGGAACATATCCAGGCCAAAATTACTTATGATAGAAAGAGGGGAAATGACCTCAAGTTGTATCAGGGGAGGTTTAGACTGGATCTTAGGAAGAAGTTCTTTCCAGTTGGGCACTGGAGCAGGCTGCCCAGGGAGGCAGTGGAGTCACCATCCCTGGAGGTGTTTAAAAAATGGGGAGATACAGCACTTAAAACCATGGTCTAATGGTTAGGGACATGTTGGGATGAGGACTGGACTTGATCGTGGAGGTCCTTTCCAGACATGGTGATTCTATGATCTTATGATTTTCAGAATTTGACCTTTTCTCCTTCCAGTGATAAAATATTACAGAAATCTGCAGTTATATTGACAACACTTGGCTTCAATAACCCTTGAAATATTCTCCTAGCCTTCAGAGCACAATGTAATTACGTGTTGTTTTTCTTTAAAAAAAACCTCCTTTTAAAAAAAGCTCTCACGCTGTAAATATTGAATTATCATTAATATATTAGCACAGAGGACTTAAGCCCTAAGACCTTCAGTGTCTTTGCTGAAGTCAGCAGCTTCAACCAGAGCCTACCATTGGTGTCTCTTGTGTAAATCCTTTGAAGTTATTACTGCTCTGAATGAGGGAAACCAGGATTTTAAAGGGGAAAAAGTATGTATTCATCTGGAAGATGATCTTTAGTCACTGCAACCTTCTCGATGTTTAGTTTTCTACATCTTTCCAGAGATGTAGGAGCTATGGATGAAAACTGAGATATGTGCATTTTAAATTCTCCTGCTTTTTCAATGTGATGTCTGTAGGAGCTGTTGCTGTTATAATGGTTAGACATGTCCTTGCATGCTTTACGCAGGGAGAACTCTAAGTCATGTTGAAGTGGATTATGTAGAGAAGCATTGGATGAAGCTCCTGCAGGCAGAGGATCCCTTGACCCACACGGAAAAAAAAAGAAACCAAGAAATACAGCAGACCAGAAAAAATTCTTCAGTACCATTGCAGAAAGTGCGTGACTGACTAGGGATTCATTTTCATCGCTGTTCAATTCCTTAAGTCCTGTCTAAACTATGGAAATTCACCTTCATAAAAAATGGTTGGCTGTCCTAACATGGTTGTAAAATACCTCATGGCCTTGCCTATAGATCTGCTCTGAGTAGCGGAAGTGTGCAAATTAGAAAAAAATTCCCACTGGTGGGACCCACAGGGTAGACAAGATGTCTATGAATGTAGCTATTTTTACCACCATTTTGCTTTGCTTTGCTTTTCCAATAGCTTTAATGAAAACTGTGGTTGTGGCTCCCACTAGTTTTAACACATTCAGCAGCCTCGGAGTCAAACCTGTGGAATTTTAACCCCTTGTAAATTTCTTCACCATTAGCTCACCAGGTCTTTTCTTCCTTTTCTTTCTTTCTTCCTTTTCTTCTTTCTTCCCTTTCTTCCTTTCTTCCCTTCTCTCTCTCCTTTCTCCTCTCCTCTTCTCTTCTCTCTTTTGTTCTTTCCTTCTTTCTTCCTTTCTTCTCTTTCCTTTCTTTTATTTCTTTCCTTTCTTTTCTTTCTTTTTTCTTTCTCACTCTCTTGCTCTTTCTCTCTTTCTCTCTCCCATTCTTCCTTTTTTCCCTTCCTTTCTTCTTTTCTTTCTTTCTTTCTTTCCTTTCTTTCTCTCTTTTCTTCTCCCATTCTTCTTTCCTTTTTTCTTCCTTACTTCCCCCTTTATTTCTCCCTTTCTCCCTTTCTTTCTTCCTTTCTCTCTTTCTCCCTTTCTCTCTCTTTCTTTCTCACTTTCACTCCATTCTGCTCTTTCTCTCTCTCCCTTGCCCTTTTTTCCCTCCCTTTCTCTCTCTTGTTATAACAATAGTATATGGTTATACAATATTTGATATAAGCTATTCAAACCTCTACTTGCATTTAATATATTAAACCTGCATCATCATAATGCCTGTGTGACAGAAGTCACTGCCCTTCACGAAATTGCATCTCTGAATTTAATTTCTAGCCTTTCACAGTATTCATGTTTCACTGAAATACAGAGCTGGCAAGTGCATCTGCAGAGTTACTGGCCCTGCTGTGATTAGGCATTGCGTGAGATCTATAAGCAGCAAGATGGGTGGCAGCTCTACCCTCCCTCCAAGGGACATACCAAATATGCATACAGAGCAGAGGGGTCAGCTAAAGGACCTTGGGAGATGTAGGTGAAGATGCTGGGAGGTACTTGGCAGCTGGTCAGAGAGTGTATTTTCTGGGCAAAACCAGAACATAAGGTGGTTCTGAAGGAGGAGTGATCCCAAGACGAGAATAGTCCCTGCATCCACATGTGTGGCTCTGCTTGCATCACTCAATATGCCTTGTTCAGCTAGAAACAGCCCCATTTGCTCCTGCTGGCTAATGGCCAGGGTGTTGAAAAGCTTTGTGTGGGTAAGTACCGGAGAATCAGGTTATGGTCTAGCTCTGCACTTTCCTCACATTACACAAATACTAGACATGGTACCAAGGGGGATACATTTTTAACCTTAACACTTCAGTGATGGATAGTAGGATGAACAGTAATGCTTTCTTTCTAAGAGTCTTTCAGTTACATTTGGGGTTCTCAGGTGACAGACTACTATTCCACCCTCCTTCAGGTCGCTTTCAATGAAAACTTGCAATTGCAGCTTAGTTCCAAAATCAATTTATATGTTAAGAATAAATGTTTTCATTTCTCTAAGAAGGAGAGAGAAACCCATATGTCTAACAACCAGAGGCCGTGGCTGTCTCTTTAAGTTTTCAAGTCTTTACAACCAATTTACAAATGAGTACATTTCTATAACCCCTGTGAATAGCCATGTTTTTTTAATGCAAGAATCTGTTTTATTTGGACTATCTCTCTTTTTTTTTCCCAAGAAAGTGTACCACGTGAAGAAGAATGTGTGGGTGTTGTGAAAATGAATGATTTTCAAGCTGTGTGGATGTTATGGCCAAACGTACTCTTTGCTGACGACCGGTGTCAACAGAGACTGCGGCTGAACAGTGTTGAAAACAATTTAAGTCCTTTTGTCCCCCAGTTCACACAGCATTCAGCAACATTTCAGGTAGTTTGATTAAAATCTGAGGAGGCACTGATTCCACTAGCCTGGTATTAACAGGAGAGTGAGCCCTAGTGTAGACAGCTGCCTGGCTCCAGAAGCCATCGGCAGTGCTCTGTGTGCTTGACGTGTCCTGGAAATGGCTTCTGAGCCAGAAAGCTGTCTACGCTAACGTGCTCACTATTTATGTAACCCCTTTTTCTTCTGTGAGCATCGGAATGGGGTGAAAATTAAACGAGTATGGTTGAAAAATAGAAATATCCTTTCTGTTTGAATTTTCTCACCAAACAGAGGTTTAAGACACATTGGTGAAATATGAATTTTTCATCATATCCTTTTCACAATAGCAAAAGGAAAGAACGATGGACTTGAAAAGGAAACAAGCCCAACAACTTTCTGTTTTAATATTTTGGATTAAAACTATAATCTTGGCAGGAGACTTTAATTCTTCCCAAAAGGAAAGACTTTTTCACATTAGCTTGTTTTTCAAGCATGAAAGGATAAAGTGCAGCGCACTTTAATGCCGTTTCCATAGGAAACAGTATGAACAATCTTCTGTTACCCAACATGTCTTCCAAACGCAGCTGAACAGCAAAGATGCTGTCTTCAGTCTCCAATAAAAAGTGTGGCAGCAGGTAACAGCAATTTGTTAATACAATCACAGGATCACACAACATTAGGGATTGGAAGGGTCCTCGAAAGATCATCTAGTCTAACACCCCTGTCAGACAAGGATCACCTAGATCCAATCACACAGGAACACATCCAGGCAGGTTTTAAATGTCTCCAGAGAAGGAGACTCCACTACCCCCCTGGGCAGCCCCTTCCAGGGCTCTGTCACCCTCACTGGGAAGAAGTTCCCTCTCATATTGATGTGGAACCTCCTCTGTTCCAGCTCACACCCACTGCCCTCTCACTAGATGACACTGAGAACAGAAGGAACTTTAAATGGTGCCCTGTCCATCTACTGTATCTCTCCCATAAACTGGGAAGATTAAAAAGATATTAAAAAAGTTAAGAAACACAAGCTTTTTTGAACAAAGCACCGTGAGATTCTTTTGAAAGATTCTTGCAATAAAAATGTGCAACTAGACATTTGTTCTGATGGCTGAATTCAAATGGTAATTTAACAGAAGAGGTGCAGAAATGAGGGCTGAAACTTTCTAAAACTTAAAGCAGGACCATGCATTACTTTAAACATTTTGGTAGAACATTTTTAAGAATGAGATCAGTACATTTTACACATGGAACAGAGGAGAAACAAACACTTGTAGAAAGTGCCTTTGCTCAAGGGAAGCACACAAAATGGGACGTGTCATCCCAGCCCCAAATGTGCTCCAATGCCTAACGAAGTCCATTGAAAGCAATGCATTTAAGCTACCTTCTCACAGAGCCAACTTCAGCTTCCTAACTAAGTGGAGATGAGGAAGTCATTTCTGTCACCTGCACAGAGGCAATTTTCTTCTGCATCCCTCCCTGAGTCACGCAACTTTGCAGTTCTGTGGGAAGTTAAAATAACTAAACAAACCCGTGGGTAATCACATCTTCTTCATTTGAAGCAAATGATATAGATATTTACGTGTTTTAGCATTTAGATTTTGTCATCAGACAGCATCGCAGATCTTAGCAATGGCCCATCACAGAATAACTCTGGTTGGAAAAGACCCCTGGGATCATCCAGTCCAACCAGCCACTCTACCTTACAAGTTCAAGATCTCTCAACACCTCATCCAAATGATCTTTAAACACATCCAGGGACGGCGGCGACTCAATCACTTCCCTGGGAAGCCCATTCCAGTGCCTGACCACCCTTTCTGTGAAAAAATTCCTCCTGATGTCAAGTCTAACTTGTAACTTGAGCCCATTCCCTCTTGTTCTGTCACTAATTGCTTGTGAGAAGAGACCAGCACCAACCTCTCCACAATGTCCTTTTGGGTAGCAGTAGAGAGTGATGAGGTGTCCTCTCAGCCTCCTCTTATTCACACTAAAGAGCCTCAGCTCTTTCAGTCTTTCCTCATTCACTGACTTGTAATGTCAGTACCTCCCATGGTACTGACTTGTCTCTCTTTTACAGCCTCCCATCAGATACAGAATACCACACCTGATTCTTTGTTCAAAAGTTTGTTTGGAAAGTGTTGGAGGTGTTACAGTAAAGAGAAAAGTCTCCAAAGAACATACCAAGCACCATACCTCTCCATCTTGTTAAAACCACGTGAACCAGGTGCATTAGAATAGTGTGTGGATTATATTTTCTAAAATGGGGTTTACCTTCTCCTCTCGGTTCACTGGTCATCCCCCTTCACACACATGAGCATACTTGGCCCCCTACACTTCTCCTTTCACGTTCAATAAACAGAAAGGGGGATTGGACTAGATGATCTTTCAAGGTCCTTTCCAATCCCTAATGTTCTGTGATTCTGTGATTAGTGCTGTCAGTCACCAGTAAATCTTGTTCTCTAGACCTGCAGAGCACATTGGGCTCACTGCTTCCCAAGCTCGGGGAACGCAGGAAGCTTTGGCTTTGGAACACAATGGAAAATTTCCTTGCATTAGAAAAAAGAGACACCCTGAAGGCCTTGTCTTTTTTCATTAAGTTCATAAAAAGGCTGTATAATTACAAAGCTTGCGCAATGCTAATTTTCTACATGACTTTCACACTTTATCAGCCCTAAAACGTATCTGAAGTGGCAGCGCCGATGCACAGATCAGGTGCCAGCCCACAGGTCCTGCCATAGATGATGCAACCCACAGAAGCGCAGTCTAGTCTGTAAAGAATTAAGAAGAAATACCTCTGCTTAGGGGAAAGGCTGTGGCTGGATTACTCAATGAGTGCTGACAGGAGAGGCATTAAACCCGGGCATTAACAGACTGCAAGAACTGCAGATTTGCCCCTGCTAGGCAGAAATGTGCCTTAATCATTAAATTAATGATAACCAGAACCGCCCCCTTCCCCCCCAAATCACACGCAACTATTAATAAACAATCTCCCAATGTTCCATTTCATTAGTAACCATAAACAAATCTATCAATGGCGCCCATTGGAAAGATAATGTTTTTCCCTTTCTCTCCGAGAACATGTGTTTGTAAACCGCGTAGCTGGGCCCCGAGTAATTTCGGAGTGAGTAATTTCCGAGCGTGCAATTACAAATGGCTAAAGTGCAATAGCTCCCTGAAGCATCATCACAATTTCTGCAGTGAGTGTTTAATTGTAGCCAGACTTTGTAACCTCACCATGGCCTGTGTCCTTGCCATAACCCTAGGCCTAAGCTCCACTCTCCAACATATGGGAAAATTTTTCAAGCTGATTGCTCCAATCTGATTAGGGGAAGTTATGTAGCTGCCATTTATTCAGAGTCTTGTTACCACACTCCAACAGCTGCTTTGTAAAAGATTCCCATTAAGGCCATTTTCTGCCTACTCCAATTCCAGCATGCCTGTCAAAATAATTGGGATTGCGCTGATCATTACGAGGGTGGCAGCAATAAAAAAATTAGAAGTCTCTTTGATACCGGGATGGTAAGAAGTCTGCTTGAGACAATGGTAAATAGGTTGGAAGAAAGTGGTTCCCACCTCAGTCAGCTTTCCTGCAGGAAATCCCTTGATGATTTCCCCAGTGTGTGAAGGCACAGGTGTCTCCAGGACAGTATGAAAGGAGGAACATTCTCTGCACCAGGTGACTACTAGAAACTCTTGAGTCTCCTTCTCTGCAAATCTTTAAAGCCTGCCTGGACATGTTCCTGTGCAACTTCCTATATGTGATCCTGCTGTGGTAGGGGGATTGGACTAGATGATATTTCGAGGTCCCTTCCAGTCCCTAGACTAGATGATGTTTCAAGGTCCCTTGCAATCCCTAGACTAGATGATGTTTCAAGGTCTCTTCCAATCCCTAGACTAGATGATGTTTCGAGGTCCCTTGCAATCCCTAGACTAGATGATGTTTCAAGGTCTCTTCCAATCCCTAGACTAGATGATGTTTCGAGGTTCCTTTCAATCCCTAGACTAGTTGATCTTTTGAGGTCCCTTCCAATCTCTAACGTTCTGTGATTCTGTGATCTGGTTATTCTGTGCAAGGAAGACTTTTGAGTGGTTGGCAACTTGAAAAGTTCTGCTCTAAGCTGCCAAACCAGTGATTTTTCACTCTTTAGATGATGAATTCAAATTTTGGGTATAGATAGATAGCAGCCAAAGGTCTTAGCCTTTAGCTAAGATAACTGTGTATGGGGTCCTGTGCACCTAAACAGAATAGCTAAGAAAACCCCCAGTCAAGTGCATAGGCTAGAGTGAAAGGCATCCTTGAAAATGAGACTTTTGCTGTTTGGTTAGTTATGAAAACTGTGTTTAGTATCCATGAGGAGGAATTCCATGTGTTCTCTATCATGTCTGGCTTTCCAGGGGTCAGCACCACAGAAGTTTAATTGGTGAGTTGTCCGTGTTCCATGTTCCATGACAACTTGTCTGAAAGGGTCATGTTTTTGGACAGAGAATATTACACTTTCAGGCTATCTGTGATTAGTTCCTTGTGGCTAATAAGATTTCTCAGATGTGACTGAGTCTTACTGTCTAAAATAAAATGCTTAGTTATTCCAGCAGAAGATGCTGGCAGGATGCAGGCTTTCTGCCATCACTGCAGACGAGTCATGCTCTCTAGAATCCCTTGTGTCTCATCAGCTTATCACAGCAATGCTCTCACAGGTTATTTCTAGCTGTTTTTTCAATGATGTACATTACTAGGGATGGACAGTTTGGCATTACAAAGGCAGGAGGAGAACACAGGCAAAGAATTTAATGTCATTAATTTTACCTCACGATCTGGCAGAAAATACTTCCATGAAGTAATTTTTGGAGTTAAGGCAGAGTTTAGATATTTTAAACTCTAAAATGGTGGTGAATAGAGTTTATTTCTGTTCCAGAGGCAGAAATCACTGAATCACAGAACATTAGGTATTGGAAGGGACCAAGAAAGATCTTCTAGTTCAATCCCTTTGCCAGAGCAGGATCACCTAGACCAAGTCACACAGGAACATATCCAGGTGGGTATTAGACGTCTCCAGAGAAGGAGACTCCACATCCCCCAAGGCAGCCCCTTCCAGTGAGTCACCCTCACTGTGAGGAAGCTGATGTGGAACCTCCTATGTTCTCGCTGACACCCATGGCCCCTTGTTCTATCACTAGATGACACTGAGAAGAGCCTGGCTTCGTCCTCCTGACACCCACCCTTTAACCAACTCAACATGCTCCATGTTTATACCCACCAACAGTCTAAGGGCCCGGTCCAAATGACAGCTCCCTGTGCACACCCAGATATTACCCGTGAGAAACCTAAAATCTACAATTCAACTGCAAAGCTTTAAATCATGGTATTGAAAACTTATTTTCTAGAAACACTGATACATCCCATGGCTGCAACTGTTTTGAGTTTTGTAAGAATGTCTTAACCTACTTTCCATGAAAATGTTGATTTCATGATGATGTCTTGTAGGTCTCTGTTTATTCTGAGTCTCTGTGTGTGAACTGATGGTTGGACTTCCCAGGGCAGCTATTTTTCCTAGAACTCTGTTGATGGGATTTTTTTTTTTTTTTCAAATACTTGCTTTTTCTGGGACAACAGACTGGGTGGCCAGGCTTCTTTACTGGTGGTGAAGCTGTGGCGTAACACTTTCTGAGAGAGTGGCAAAATAGTTCAAATCCCCACTGCTTTATAGGGATTAATTTAATGAGAGCTGTCAGTGAACATCAGGAGTGTGAGAGAAGACCAGAGTGCTACAAGGGCTCTTGAAACCATGTTCTGGCTGCATACCTGCCAACATTTCAAATGTTCAAAGTGATAGACTTGGCAGGTAGGCTGAGTTTGGTTCCTACAGCTCCCTGCTCCTGCAGAGCCTCTTGCTCCCTCTCTCCACACCTCTTGGAGACACCAGCAGCTTCTTGCTTTTGCAGGCTGCCTTTCTTGCCTGAAAAGTCAGGCACTCTCTGCTCAAATCCTTTCACTGCAATTCTTTGAGGAGGTAAGAGATCACTCGGAGCAGGGTGGGTTGGTTAAGTGACTGTGTGCCTGTCACTTTAGCAGCAGTAGAAAGCTAGAGGTAGCACTGTTGAGCATATTTCTAGGGTACCAAGAGAATCACAGAATCACAGAACATTAGGAATTGGAAGGGACCCTGAAAGATCATTCAGTCCAATGCCCCCATCCACAGCAGGATCACCTAGACCAAGTGGCACAGGATCATATCCAGGTGGGTTTTAAATGTCTGCAGAAAAGGAGACTCCACAACCCCTCTGGGCAGCCTGTTCCAGTGTTCCATCACCCTCACTGTGAAGAAGTTCCCTCTGATATTTATATGTAACATCCTATGTTCCAGAAGGCAGTGGAAAAGTTGGATTACAAAGAATGGACCAGTTAGAAACTTATTTATCAAATGGATAAAATTAAATATGCAGGAGAATGTTTTTTAGGCATGAAGCAAAGTAGGACAGAAGATGCAATTAATTTCATAGATGAGATCCCCAAAAGGGATTAAAAGTCCTGCTTGGCTTGCTGGTTGATACAGATCCGTGTAAATCCATAGGTGCTCTATGAAATGCAAAACTAGTAGACTTCTGTGCTAGGTCCATCAACCCTCTTAGGTTTTATACACAGTTTTACAGATAAAGAATCCAAGCACACCCAGGATGCACTGGATTTCCTGTGTTACAGGATCACAGAACATTAAGGATTGTTAGGGACCTCTGTGAAATACATCTCTGCATATTCAGCAAGCTCAGTGCACCCAGCATGAACGTGAGATGATGGCACGTGAACACTCGTCTGGAATTTGCAATTGGAAACTCAGTAGATTCAGAAACCATGAACAAACAGCCACACTCCTTTCTAGCAGTAGGACAAGGGGCAGTGGGTGTCAGCTGCAACATAGGAGGTTCCATACAAATATCAGAAGGAACTTCTTCACAGTGAGGGTGACAGAGCACTGGAAGGAGCTACCCAAAGGGGGTCGTGGACTCTCCTTCTCTGGAGACTTTTACAACCTGCCTGGATATATTCCTGTGAGACTGGATCTAGATGATCCTGCTGTGGCAGGGGAATGGACTAGATGATCTTTCGAGGTCCCTTCCAATCTCTAATGTTCTGTGATTCTATGGCTCTGTGACTCCACATAAAGTCAACACCAACATGGGAAAGGACAGTTTGATGACGTGCAGAAATGAAAATCTGTGTTCAGGAGTGTCAGAATTCACAGGCTGGGTTCTACTGAAAAAATACCAACCACATGAACAATCTCAAAAACAGACAAAAGAAAGCAGTCATAGAGGCTACAGCTGGCTTGCGCCTATTATGGACGTAGCAGAAGGAAGGAAATAAGAAAGCAGAGCTCCCAAACCAGTATGTTCTAAGCATCTGAATCTCCCTCAGCAATAGCCATTACTTTGATCTCAAAAATTAATCTCATGACCAACTACACAAGCAAATCTTAGCCAGACCACTCAGCTAATATAGCCTGCAGGGGCAATAATGTAAAGAACTGTTTCTCCAAATACCCTAGGCTGAACTTCCTTCAGGGAGAGAAGTTCATGTATCAATACCAAAAGACATTCCTTCATATCTTTTCCTCAGTGCCCCACTTATCCAGGTAGTCCTGGGTGCTCTATACACCCTGGCCACTGTCACTGCCACTTTCCTCTAGTGAAGGGAGAGTGTGCAGCAGGGGAGCACAGGATCCTTCTGAGAACTAATTATGGGAGGAAATATCTAGCTTCTTTCTCCTCTGAAGAGTTAGACTTGTAGACAGTGCAAAGAAAATGAAGAGAGCTGGTACTGGAATATGAAAACAGAAGCCCCAATAACTCATTGTGGCCTTGAAAATCATGGTAGTCTCCTGATGACATCCAGAAGCCATCCCAAAAAATAATCCAGGGGAAGCTGTGACTTCAAGAGCAGGGATAATTGCAGATGCACTGAATCATGCCTGGAGATGGTTACTGAAAAATCAGATGGGGCTGGGAAGACTGAGAAGAAAGACACGTTTCAGCAGTGTCTGATACTGCATTTAACAAAATGGATAGAGCACACCCGTATGTACAGATGGATCTGAATGCCTCTAGTTGATACTTCAGCATGAGGCAGCCATCTCCTTGGTATACACAGGTTGCAGTACAAAAAGAGCCTAAATCCTCATGTAGTAAACAAAAAAGGAGAGGCTGTCTTTCCCTAAGAGACATTTCTAGCCTTTAGGTCTTCAATTCAGACCTGTGTCTCCAGTATCAAGAAGTGTTAATGTTTAGTTATCAAGCCTGTGTTGTTTCCCTGTTGGATCATTCTGAAGCTCAGCAAAATGAATAGGACTGACTTATGGTGGTTCCATGCCCAATGTAAAATGCCTTGGACCCTATTCTGCATCAAACTCTCCCCTCCCATGTCAGAGCAGGGAAAACACCCTCTACTCAGACAGACACTTGCCTAGGTGCAAAATGTTTCTGATGTTAAATTATCACAGTTATCTGTTTCATAGTGTCTTTGACTCATTTGGTGTTTATAAATCAGATATACCAGGCATGCAGGCAGGAGAATGTGCTCCTCACCTCCTCCCATCAGTCAGATAGACTGTTTAGTTGCAGCACGTTCACCTGATCATCCTGAGATTTGCTATAATGCCATGGGGATGACAGGAGGGAAGGATGGGAGGGATTGGAGCACATCTTGCTCCTGTACTCGCCTGGAATTGCGGTGTGTTAAAGGTGTGCGTCCGGGTGTGGGAACTAGGGAGTGCTGCTAGGCTCAGCAGCACAGGCACAGCTTTTGTGTCAGGAAGGGCTGCAGTAAGCAAGGCAGGTCCTGCCACATACCTTCCCTTCTTCCTTAATAGCGAGCGTTTGACTTTGAAGCCCTACTCTCCCCTGATCAGTTTACTCCATAAATTAACGTGTTAATTGTACACACAGTGCTGTCTATTAGGGAGGTGTGTGTTTGACAGCCTCCAGCTGTGTGTTTGCAGAGATCCTGTTGTAGAAATCATTACAACGAGCAGTTTTCACAACCTTTTTAATGCAGTCTTAAAAGTAACAATTACAGGGGCTTTAGGATTTGCAGCTGAAACACGTTTGGAGAATAGCTCATTCAGCTGCTTTAGCACTAACTTGGTGTTAGATTGGATTGTACGAAGCCAAGTTAGCTGTACACCACATATCATCCTACTCATGCTGGAAGGGGTTTTCTTTTTCTTAAAAAACAAGTCAAAAAACACCACCATTTTTAAAGCTCATGCTTCAGAAATTCTTTTAAAACAGGTTCCATCTGTTCTCAATTTCTTGCCTAAACAAGCAGGCGGGAAAGCAAACCCTTTACTCACGTCTGCTCCTTGTGTGAGTCACGGCTCACAGAGGTGCTCAGGCAGTCTGGCCTGGAGATAGAGGCAAGGGTGTGTTATGTATTTACAACAAATCTTTTTGACCTCTCACATGCAGTGGACACTAATGTTAATATATTGAACCCTGTGAATCATGCAGGCAGAGGGAGAAAAGATGTGTTTGAGTTTTCATTATTTGTCATCCTTCTTTCTTTGGGCACTGATTAATACATCTATAAAAACAAGTAAATATAGTTGTGCTTCTGTAATGACAGGAACTGAAATCTAGCTGGTGTTGATTTGGTATAGAGGTCTACTGTCAGAGACAAACATTTCAAGCCTGTCAGAGGAACATAGCTGAGGTGCTTCAAAGGGTCTAGGCATCAAGAGGTTTGCGAGTATCCATGCAGGCGTTCACAGCCCCCACTAAGGCATACAAAACAGCTGATGAACTCTCACCTCTACAAGCAAACAAACCATTAAATTGCATTTTTACCATTGCACCAGTTAAAAAACACCCTGCGCATTCAATTGGCTTTTGGTGACCTTGGCTAGAAGAAGTCAGGCAGGAAAGTAGAAATAATCCATTTTTGGTGGATCAGAATGGGGGTGGTTAGCAGATCAGGAGAGGTTCTCCTCCCACTCTACTCTGCCCTGGTAAGACTGCATCTGGAAAACTGTGTCCAGTTCTGGGCCTCTCAGTTCAAGAAGGATACAGGACTGCTGGAGAGAGTCCAGCGCAGAGCCACCAAGATGATGAAGGGAGTGGAACATCTCCTTGATGAGGAAAGGTTGAGGGAGCAGGGTCTCTTTACTGTGGAGGAGACTGAGGGGTGACCTCATTAGTGTTCACAAATACATGAAGGGTGGGTGTCTGGAGGATGGAGCCAGGCTCTGCTCAGTGTTGTCCAATGATAGGACAAGAGGCAATGGGTGTCAGCTGGACCAGAGGAGGTCCCACATCAGTGAGAAGGAACATCATGGTGAAGGTGACAGAGCACTAGAAGGGGCTTCCCAGGAGAGTTGTGGAGACTCCTCCTGAGGTGTTTGAAACCTGCCTGGACATGTTCCTGTGTGACTTGATCTAGGTGATCCTGCTGTGGTGGGGGGATTGGTCTAGATGACCTATCGAGGTCCTTTCCAATCCCTAATGTTCTGTGATTCTGTGATTTGTCTTTCCCTTTTACACTAATTTGCTCTTTCCAAACCTGGAAGAGCTCCAGGTAGAGGGTGAAAGCAGAGAGGAAGGAAAGCATCAGGAGGTGAGAAAAAGATGCAGTGGAAGTAAAAGCAACTTGACCCAAGGAGACACCAATCTGCGCAATGTAAAAGGGAAAACTTGAAGAAAGAAATGGTTTGCAGACAAATAATTGGAGAAGGTTGACCTCGATATCAAAAGAGGAGGGGAAGGAGAGAAAAAGGAGAGGAATGATGACCTGTGTAATGCAAATTAAAAAGACTTCAGTATTTATAGGCCAGTTGAAGCCTGAAGAGCCTCTTTTCTAGCTGTGGGATGTTTCACAGTGCAATTTTCTAGACTGATTTAAAGTGCTCTTGTTTTGAAAAAAAAACTAACCTTTTATGAGTCTCTGCAATTTGCTATTTTAACTCAATTTGCATTGAGGAGTTTCATGTAGTAGATCACAGGTATGCTGCCCAATTTCACCCATGCTTTCCAACAGGCAACCTACTTCATGCATGCTGCTACCTATCAGGGTTTTCCTAAATTTACTGGAGGCCTTCGCTGGTGCAATAATACAGTAGGTTCTAAATGCTTGAAAAATAAAATGAAGATTAAATGAAACAAAACATTTTTCTTGGTGATAAATTTAAGCAAATTGAATGTAATTGCTCAATTTTATTCAAAGAAAGAATCTGTGCTGACCTTACTCTCAAGTGCTCTTCCTGACTTTTGCGAGCCTGGATACATGACATCATTTGGACAATTTGCACATATTTATACAATTTGTCATCATTTTGTCTCTACAGTCTGGAGAGTTACAGAATTTGCCTCCAGGCTTACTTTCCCCCCCTACACAAGGTGCTTTATGAGAATCATATGCTTGCAATACTATTTTTGAAAACTGAAAAAATTAAGTAAACAGTGGGAACTTACTTTGTGTTTTAAGCCGGTATGAAGAGAATAAATGGTGAACAGAGAAACAGGGGCTGGAAAACTCTAAACCCAAGCACATACTAGAGCCACAAGTGCATTTTTTCCTTGGGCTACCTTTGACACGGGTATGTATGAACAGCATGGGCCAGGATAGTATTTCAGAGGTGGAGAGGCATTAAATGAATCCCTTTTTTTTGTGCTTCTACCAAATGTAATTGACTCCTGTACCTCATTACCATATCACTAAGTTGCGTGGATTATCAGGAAGATTAGGAAAGTGGCTATTTGGCATGCACCCCAAACTTGGATTCTTTTGAGATGAAAGAAGGGGAAAAGATTGGCACAGCAGAGAGTAGAAGCAAGAGCTTACACACTAGATGCTTACATTTAAGATCTTAGCATCTGGAGCACGTGAATAAGTTGCCTGACTGTTGAAGTGCGTAAGAAAACCAATACATGCTTCAAATGAAAACTGGCATTAGATTTTGAGATCTAAGCCCTTATATTGGAGGTTTCTTAGTTCTGCCCCATTCAGCTCCTAGGATTCAAACTAGAAAACTTTTGCTTGTTTATGGTAGCTGCTATTCCTCAGGCACTCTTTGAAAGAGAACAGCAGCATATGTTCTTGAGAGGGCTGAGATACTCCTCTCTGTTCTTTTAAGCTGCATCTAAACCAAGGACATCTGTGAGCTTTGGTTTAGATATATCCTATGGCTGTGTTCAGCTTCTTGTCAGGCCAAGACCTGATAGCTAGCAGTATTCCCTTCTGTCTGATCACTTACTCTTCAGCCCTGAAATACAGATGAAAGCTGATCTATACAGCAGATTGACTGAATCACTACTTGAGGGTGAGAGCAAATACGGGGTTCACACGACTCCTTCACTTTGCTGTAGTTTCTGTACTTTCATTAGTAATTCAACTGCTTTAAAGGAAACAATTGTGTGAATTTAAAAGAAGTCAAAACTGTTTGTGAATAAGGACCGGGTCTGACAGTTGTATTTCTGGCAAAGGAATTTTCATTTCCCCTAAAAGTTCATCTTTTTCCATTTTGAATCAGCATTGTCTTTTGGATTTCACTTAATCTTTATAGAATATTTGTAATTACGGCATTATCTTTTGGATTGCACTTAACCTTTATGGCATATTTAGAATTACTCCACATTTTAAAAAAAAACATTGCCCCTCAGGTGGAATGAAGGCTTTTGTTCACATAATATTTTTCCAGTGTTATGGCCTGACCACTGAATCAAGAAAATCTGCAGTTTGTGCAGCTAGAAAGACCTTTCTCCCACAGCGAGAAACAAGCTTGATCATTGATTTCAGCCAGCATAAAATGAAGTCCGAATCGATTCACACCAACAGCTTTTAACTTTCAGAGAGGGCTCACATTTGAACGATAGACTGAAAGTGAGTGATCCATAAACCTGGTAAATAGCACTTTATTGCTCTTGTAACTCAGTGGATGTGCACTGAGCTTTATAGACAAAAGCAAATCTTACCTCTAAGTTATTATGGGCAAACAGAGAGGAGACAAACAGCAGACTCGGAGAGGTGAGGATGGATGAAGATGGTAACCATCAGTTGACGTATATTTCGAGTGAGTAATTGGAAGCAGGGGTCAGATATTCCAACTTCTTGAAACAATCACTTTTTTAGGAGACCTAGAGGGAGAAAGATGGAGGGTCTTAGTGAAAGCAGAAAGGGATGAAAGCAGAAAGATAAACACAGAACCGTAGTTTGGGGGCAGTCGTTCTGGGCTCGGGGACAGACGCAGATAAGTGTATAAAATAGCAGGACATCATAGGTAAGGCTGAAGAACTTTGCAAGCAAAACAAATCTGCAGTGACATTTAAAAAGCTACTTGTGGCTGCAGCCATCCCCACGATTTTGCAGAGAGGCTCCATTAATTAGAACCTGCAAAACCTGCAAAACAAAACTCTGCTATTAATTCATTAAATGGCACTGTGGGCTAATGGGCTGCTAACGTACCTTATGCAGAGCCTGTGCCACTTGCCACTTGTGACAGCAGATCCTGCAGACAGCGATGAGGCAAGAGCTTTGCCTACGCTTGCCGTTATGCGTCACCACTAAATCTTTGCACAGTCAGGGCCTAAGCATCTGTCAATAAGTCCTGACCACACACGCACGTTGACTTATAATCTGACCGCTCTTCAGTGGGCGCACGGGTTATCAATGCACATATTTGCTACCCTTCATTAGTTTAGTGCTCTATCTTTAGGGAAAAGTCAATGGGCTGCCCATCTCAATGGATACCCTAGAATAAATTTGTGAACTAACTACAAAAGAGTACATAAAACCAGATGAGGCATGACAGAATTAAAGTCTTTAAGTCAGAGGCTCAGCTGTGGCAAGCGGCCAGCTGTGCCACCGCCAGTTAGGCCATGCGTATTACCATTACAATTATATCGAAGGGAAATGACTTCATGCGCAGGGTATGGCTTGAATATTAAAAATTCCTCGAGCGAAATGAAAGGCGCATTACAATATGATAGGAAAAGAGTGCAAACATGTTTCATTTTATTTCATCACTACACTCCAGCAGATGCACTGCTAAGCAAAGGAAATTGCTAGGTCTCAGTTTCATGTTCCAGGGCTTTACTGATTGGAGGACAGATTTACAGCACATGTAAGAAACAATTAGAATAGGGACTCCACTAACAACAAAGCAAGGGAATAAATTCCGGTAATGAGACGGGAAAAGTACAAGGTAGAAATGATCTATGTGCTTGCATTCGAGGTATAAAATGTCAAAAAGCCCTGTGTCAGCATGAATTGCACTAGGCAACAGATGGTGTACAGATTACGCTCGCTCTCTCTCCTCCTCCTCTCTCTCTCTTTCTCTCTCCCTGCGTCTTTCTTTTATAGGTTTCTTTCCAAAAAACCTACAGATTTCACCCAAACACTTTGGTATTTATTGGCTGTCAACTGAATAACCATAAATGTTTGGTTGGGAGATTGTCAGGGAGGGAACAGACAGGAAGAACTTCAAAGTTTTCCCAGTAATGCTGCACAAACAGGAGATCTACCCTTTGGATCCTTAACTGTTGCATTCGGCAGAATTTTCTGGGCTGAAGCTTTTGATTTTTTTTTCCTTTGCTATCCTGGAGGCAGTTACTAAACAGTCATGAAATAAAGAAAGAGAGATGGGTGCCCATAGAGTATGCAGGAGTGAAGTCATGTCTGACATCACAATAATGAAATAGAGCTCAAAGAAAGTTTGTCTTCCTTCTTAGCATTTATTTACATGCCATAAGCAAAGATCATGCAAAGATTGATTTTGTGAGAAAAAACTCATGAGTCACAGTGTGGATCTGAAATTTGTGATGTATTTTTACCAGACACTTTGCATGTGAAACTCTGATATTATGATCCTGTTCTGGCAGGGGGATTGGACAAGATGATCAAAAAAAGAGATGATCAGGTCATAAAAGTGACAGGGATGTGTTGCCATTGAAGCAAATTGATGCTAGAGGAACAGGGACAAGAGGCTGACAAAACCAGCTCTAGTGTGGAATAATATTAAAGACTGAAGACAGAGGCAACTAGACATTGCATTATAAAACATGAGCAAAGAGAGAGCCAAGTACATAAGGGTTTCTCCACGTTTCACAACTTGGAGACAGAGACATTCAGCTCTAGGTCACACAGCTGGGACTTTAAAGTTGAAAATTTTCAGTGGAGTGGGAGAGGCTATGACTTCACAGTCTGCAGCCAGAGGCTCCAGTGCACAGGAGGATGCTATTTCTTTCCTTTTCTCCCACCTCACTATCCTGAATTAATTTCTAGAACTTAATTAAAACCTCAGAATACCTCTGTAGTATACATATTCTAATCACTTTCCCCGTTACACAGATTGTGAACAGAAAAGGAATGAGATTTTTAAAAAATACTTAGTATTACGCTAATTGCCTCCTTTGAAGTCAGTAGGAATAGTGCAAAGACTCATGGAATCAGAGAGTACTTTGGGCTGGAAGGGACCTGCGAAGGTCATCTACTCCAGCCCCTCCTGCAATGGGCAGGGACAAAAACCAGATGAGGTTGCTCAGGGTCCCATCCAACCTGACTGTGAATGTTTCCAGGGATGGGATAGATCTCTGGGCAACCTGTTCTACTCGTTCACCACCCACATTGTAAAAAATATCTTTCTTATATCTAGTCTAAATCTACCCTCTTCCAACTTAAAATCCCTTGTCTTATTGCTAAATAAGAGAGGAGTAGAGGGGCAGAATGATCTCCCTTGACCTGCTGGCCACACTTTGATGCAGCCCAGGATACAATGAGCTTTCTGGGTTTGCTGCAGAGCTGGGGGCCATTGGTGATGGGGCTAGTTGACAGGTGCCCCTGCAGAGTCCTCCAGCCCAGCACTGCTCTATCTCACATGAACAGGCCTGTAGATGTCACCTTGGGGCTGTTTCTTTGATCTCTGGGTCTTTTGTACATGTAGATGAGGTTTAGCTTGCCTCCACCTTCAGGGGAGAGTGGTGTCCAATCTAAACTTCCCCCGGTAAAACCTGAGGCCATTTCTTCTTGTCCTATCACCAGTGACTTGGGAGAAGAGACTGATCTCTCTCTACACAACCTCATTTCAGGTAGTTGTAAAAGGCAATAATGTCTCCCTTCAGTCTCTTTTTCTCCAGACTAAACAATCCCTGCTTCACAGAATCACTGAATCACAGAACATTAGGGATTGGAAGTGACCTCAAAAGATCATCTAGTCCAATCTCCCTGCCAGAGCAGGATCACCTAGACCAAGTCACACAGGAACACATCCAGGTGAGTTTTGAAGGTCTCTAGAGAAGGAGACTCCACAATCCCCCTGGGCAGCCTGTTCCAGTGCTCTGTCACTGTCCTCCAGGCTCTTCACTAGCCTTGTTGCCTTTGGACAAGCTCCAGCATCTCTATGCTGAGGCTTCCAAAACTGAACACAACACTTGGCATGAGGTCTCACTAATGCCAAGTGGGGGATGATCACCTCTGTAGTCCTGCTGACCACACTGCTTTTGATGCAGCCACCTGGGCACACTGCTGGCTCATGTTAAGCCAGCTGTCAGACAACACCCCCAGGTGCTTTTCTGACAAGCAGTCCCCCAACCACTCTTCCCCCAGCCTCTAACATTGCATGGGGTGGTTGTGACTAAAACGTAGGTCCTGGCACTCAGTCTAATTAAACCTCATTGGTCCATCGATCCAGCCTGTCTAGGTCACTCTACAGAGCTTTCCTACCCTCAAGCAGATCAATGCACCTGCCCAATGTGGTGTCATCTGCAAACTTCCTGAGAGGGCACTCACCCCCTCGGCAGATGCACACCTCTCTACATCGCACGTGACTCTTCACACACACCAGCAGTGGAGGCAGCGCAGGGTTTCCCACCAAGGCAGCACTACTCATGGTGCATAGCTGCAAGAAGGCACACACAAGTGCTCTTCGTCCTGCACAGCGCCAACAGGATTGCATGAAAATCCCTCACGATCTCTGTTTTCCTGCAGTAAACCTGCACCTGTGAAAGTCACTTCTCCAGCTGCCAACACTCCTGCAAAGTGTATTTTCCCGCATTGCTATCAAAAAACTCACCAAAATAAGAAGGAGGAAAGATTTTTAGAAGGTGCTTTCCACAGCTTTTACCAAGACAATCATGTATTTACCTGGATGTTATGTCTCACAGAATCACAGAACATTAGAGATGGGAAGGGACCTCAAAAGATCATCTAGTCCAATCCTCCTGCCAGAGCAGGACCACCTAGACCAAGTCACACAGGAGCACGTCCAGGGGGGTTTTAAACATCACAGAATCACAGAACATCAGGGACTGGAAGGAACCTCAGAAGATCATCTGGTCCAGTCCTCCTGCCAGAGGAGGACCACCTAGACCAAGTCACACAGGAACACGTCCAGGCGGGTTTTAAACGTCTCCAGAGGAGGCTCCACAACCCCACTAGAAAGGGAATTACACTTTACCTTCCTGTGTCTGAAGAATTTATGTCTAATACTGCACTGGATTTCAATGCTTCTTTTCATTTGGGTTTTAATTAAGAGATTTAACTTCTACCCTCCAATTTATTTCCTGGGAAGTGACTGCCGCGGGGCCAGGCTGGAGCTCCCCCTGCGCAGAGGCTGCCCGGGGCTGAGGGGCTGACAGGGCCCCGGCGCGAGCTCAGGGCGGCAACTGCCGTCGCGTGCGGGCGGAGGGCGCCTCTGCCCGCCGAGCCCTGCCCGCCTGCCCTGTGGGATCTGCTCCTCCTCGAACTGCCTCGGCGGCCGTTAGTCTTCCTTCTGCTGCGTGGACGTGCAGCTCAAATTGGAGCCGTGATGAGGGGATCGCCTGCCACTTTACGGTGGCTCCCTGCCCTGCGGTGCAGAAGCCCACAGGAGAACGAGGGAGCCACAAGTCCCCTCTCGCAGCTCTGCTCCCCGCCCTGGGCATAGGCACCCGTTTGGCCGAGGTCCTACATGGCCTGGACTGGAGGAATCGAGCAGAGATGAGGTCAGTTGTGCTCAGGAGCTGTAGGGTTAGTAAACATGAGGGATAACCTGGCTTTGCTATTGAGGTTAGTGCCTGCAGCCTCAGAGCAGGCAGTGATGCCACAGAATCCTGTGATGCTACGGTGATATCCTACTCTAAACCAAACCTACTCTTCAGGTCTTAATTCTGCGTTGGGGGCTTTGCCCTCCCTCCCTTATTTGGCTTGGTTAATATTTAAAATTCCTTCAGTATGTTCCTGTGCAACTTGATCCAGGGGATCCTGCTGTGGCAGAGGGTCTGGACCAGATGATCCTTCACAGTCCCCCTCCAAACACAGAATCACAGAACGTTAGGGATTGGAAGGGACCTCAAATATCATCTACTCCGGTCCCCTGACAGAGCAGGATCACCTAGACCAAGTTGTGCAGGAACACATCCAGGTGGGTTTTAAATGTCTCCAGAGAAGGAGACTCCACAACCCCTCCCTGGGCAGCTCCTGGAAAGGGAATTTTCTTCTGTAAATTCCACCATTCTGTTCACAGCATCAACAAGTTAATTACTGTATCAGCATCAATGAGCACAGTGCTTCAGCGAGGAACTTCTTCACAGTGAGGGTGACAGAGCACTGGAACAGGCTGCTCAGGGTGGGTTGTGGAGTCTCTGGAGACATTTAAAATCCACCTGGATATGTTCCTGTGTGACTGGATCTAGGAGATCCTGCTGTGGCAGGGGGATTGGGCCAGATGACCTTTCGAGGTCCCTTCCAATCCCTAGTGTTCTATCAGCAACACAGTAGTCATTCCAGGAGTCAGAAGCAACATTACTGCAAAACATGGTCTGTTATGTAACTTGTTTGGGAAGTTTTTCTCTTTCTTCATAACAGAGCTAGTCAAACATATCACTGACACTCTTTAATTCTTTCAGCTTGTTTCATCTCAGAGATACTGACGAGAATAGTAGTGCTGTTTGTTTTTCCCTGAAGTAGTAAATAACACCTCTCTTGCAAAGGCACAAGGCAACTGATGAATGGTCTTCAGGCAGCAGTCCCTTGCTGAATCAGTGATAGTACTGATAGGGTTGCAGTGTCCCCTTCAACTTAAAAAGCCTGTCCTTTAAAAATACTTTACTGAGAGAACAAACACAGAATACTCCTGTCCTGACTCGTACAATGCATGAAGTAAGCCTGAATTGATATCCTTAGGAACTTACATTTTTTAATGGTGGCTATTATCTTTCCTGTGTGACTTGGTCTAGGTGATCCTGCTGCGGCAGGAGGATTGGGCTAGATGATCTTTTGAGGTCCCTTCCAATCACAGAATCAGAGAACATTAGGAAGGGACCTCGAGTGGTGGCTCGATGTGAAGAAGACCTTCAGGCTGGCAGGTGTGCATGAAGACACAGACATTAACATTATTTGTAGTTTCACACTCCTCTAAGTTTTGCTCAGACTTTACTTGAAGCAGTAGATGATAAAAGACTTTAAGAAGGCAGGAGAACTGCTACTAAAGGAAACTCATTTCTGGGAATAAAAAAACCCTCTTCTACATTTGCTTGCACACTCAGACATACAGATGGGGTATAGCATTATGCCATATGGAAGATAACCTAAAATATTAAAATACATTAATTCTCTTGCCCCGAAGGCATGCTGGCTGATTACAGACAACTCACTGGGGGTTTACACTCCAGTAAATTCACTTAGTTTCATAACATAGGTATTTGCTGGTACTGCAGTACACTGTAGGGCAATGAGCCTATTGATCCGCTGTTATTAGATGTGTTAAGGCTCTGAACCATATTTAAGAAATAAAATAACTGAGTTCTGAAATTTTTCAAAAAGTTAAATATTACAATGCTGCAAGCAAGCAGCAGAAAGTTTGTGCAACGTTGCCTGCTTTCTCTAGCAGCTTTAGAGGTCCTTTTTTAACCCTGAAATTCCTTGCAGACCAGAGTGTGTTTATCATAGAATCATTCAGGTTGGAAAAGACCCTTGGGATCATTGACTCCAGCCATCAACCCTCCTCTACAAGTTCCCCACTAAACCAGATCCCCCAACACCACACCTAAGCATCTTTTAAACTCATCCAGGAATGGAGACTCAACCACCACCCTGGGCAACCCATTCCAGTGCCTTTGTGTACATCCTGTGGCTTTTGTTGCACTCGTAGGATTATATACAGCTGCATTACAGCATCATGACAACAACAGGGGATGTGAAGCCATTCCCAACCAACTTCCAACCCTTCTAGTTGTGTCACAGTTTAGCACCACGTTAGCCCACAAAACTTATATTCTGCCCAAATTCAGACCAAATATTCTGGTCTGAATTCTGCTTTCCTTGAGGTGTATCAGCCATCAAAATGGATAAGAATATGGAATCTGCTGTAGGGAGAGACTTCTCACTGAGGAAGACAAATCACCAAAATCACCATCAGCTTTAGCAAGTAAATGTGAAAAAATTGTTAATAAAATGTTAACATAGAAAGAAATGCTCAGCTGGATGAAACTACTGATGCTGGATCACCTAGCTAGCTGTTTCTTAACATAAACTTTCTTAACATAAACATAAACATAAATATAAACCAAGGTCATGGTTTAGCAGTGGGCTTGGTAGAGTGAGGTTCGCAGTTGAACTCATTGACCATAAAGGTCTTTTCCAACAGAAATTATTCTGTGATTTTTAATCACAGAATCACAGAACGTTAGGGACTGGAAGGAACCTTGAAAGATCATGTTCCATGGTAAAATTTTCCCAGCTTCTCGTTGTATGTGACCTCATTAATGTCTATAAGTATGTGAAAGGTGGGTGTCAGGAGGATGGAGCCAGGCTCTGCTCAGTGGCATCTAGTGATAGGACAAGGGGCAGTGGGTGTCAGCTGGAACAGAGGAGGTTCCTTACAAATATGAGAATGAACTTCTTCACTGCAAGTGTGACAGAGCACTGGAAGGGGCTGCCCATGGAGGCTGTGCAGTCTCCTTCTCTGGAGATGTTTAAACCTGCCTGGATATGTTCCTGTGCAACTTGGTCTAGGTGATTCTGCTGTGGCAGGGGGATTGGACTGGATGATCTTTCAAGGTCCCTTCCAGTCCCCAATGTTCTGTGATTCCCTGTGTTTCTGTGTCTGTATGGCGTTTCTGGTTTCATCACAAGCCTTTTCCTGAGCCATTTAGTGCCATTTAGACTGTCATTCTAGATCCACAGCAGTACATGTTTAGATCAGACTGGCAGAAGTTTTCCTGCAGCTGCTTGACATAGAGTGAATTATGCAGGCAGTGAAAACAAAATTTCTTTCCATTTTTCTCTCTGAAAGAGCTGATCTTCACTAGAACCCTCAAGTTTGTTCTGTAAATCAAACACATTTGCAAACTGTGAAACCATTCCACTTGAAGGCAAAGTTTTTTGATAAAACATAAAAAAAAAACCCCAGGGCTGTCCACTAAAATCTGCTGGAAACTATTTTAGCCACTCTTGTTTTACAGTTCCTAAGCTCAAGGCCACGTCATCCCACTGTGAAGCTCTGCTGTACAGCTTAAATGTGTTTGGGAAAACCTGGACAAAGATCAATGTGTCCCTGAGTTAAAGGGGTTTTTTATAAATCCATTAAAGGAAAAACACTTCCAAATCCGAAGGTGTGCCAATATTTTCAAGAGATGTTTCCATTTCAGATAATTTAAGACTTTTGAAATGAAATGTGATTCCTTTGTGAGGGCAGTTACTTCTGCGTTTGGGTGGAGAAAGGCAGTTTCTGCGTCCCTGAGCTGAGCTGTGGCAGTTCTTTTGACGCTGCAGACTGCCTTGTACTCAGTATTGTCCCACAGCCCCTTCTCAGCAAAGATAAATAGTATGTTGGAGAGCAGCACCCTAAATTATAATCTTGAGATAAAAACCAGACCCATTTTAAGTGGTCTTCAGTTTTCTCATTGCATTTTGTCTCTGGGACAGGCTCTGACTATTGCATCCAGCAGTTCTTTGATCTCCTCTCCCTTCTTCATTCCACCTTCCTAGATGTTTTTTAAATCCGCAGTTTGAAGGGATTGTTCAGCATCCTCCCAGCGAGAAGGACTGGACAAAAATTCTTTCAAAGGCTTGTGCCTCTTCCCTTAATCACACGAGGCGTGGCTGGTAAGTGATGTAAGTCATGCCTTTCTCCAGGGACTGAGTGCTCAAAGCTCCTGATTGCTTGGGGAACAAGAGAGCCAGAGGGGATCCTAAATCAAACCCTGTCTCTCACTCACCAATTGCTGCAACAGCTCCCTTTCACGGGGAATGTTTTCTTCAATTAAGGGAGGCGTTGTCAAGTATTCTACTTTCAGAGCTCTTAAGTTGTTATTTTAGACTGGCAGGATTTGTAATGCCATCTCAGAGTCCGTGACACCTTTTTGGGACAACATATTGGCTGCTCTTCTGCCGGGATGTAGCATCATAAAACACGGGGCTGTAAAAGCCTCTAATCATTTATGAGAGTATATTAGGAACATACGTATAATTTATCAAGTGGCCACTACAGAGGCAGGACTGTGCCTGGCTGACAAAAGGTTGCCTCTCCACGTGTGCCTTGTGTGACATCGCGGAGAAGAATGCGATAGCTGACGTTTGCTGAATTACAGCAAAGAAGCTTTTTACTCCACAAACTGGGAACTCTAAGAGGTGAAATTGAAGAGTGTAAAGATACTTCCAGATCTTTAATATTTTGACTCCAAAATTGATGCTTTCCATAAGATTCAGACAGGAGTTTCAATATACATTACGATTGGAGAAAGCCAAGTTTTAAGGAGAGAGTTGTGCAAAGGCCATCAGAACTTGAGCCAGGGTCTGGGCTGGATTTAGTAAAGAACTGTGGGGACATGTTCAAAAATTATTAACATTTAAAAATAAGGCACCCCTTGAACTTCTGAGATTCCATTTTCTTAAGGCACAGCACAGAATCACAGAACATTAGGGATTGGAAGGGACCTCGAAAGATCATCCAGTCCAATCCCCTGCCACAGCAGGCTCACCTAGACCAAGTCGCACAGGAACATGTTCAGCCAGGCAGCAGCTTAGACATGACTTCAAATAGCTTTTGGGGCTGAGTTCCCACCAAAATAAACAAGAACTGACTCATTTTGGGGAAAATCTGAAATGCCATGGATTTGGATTCAAAATAAGTGTCTGAACACTACTCAGGCTGGTTCTGTTTCATAAACTGCGAAGCCTGAATAGAGCACTGAAGAAAGAAGGTCTTTGCCTGGTGTTGCTGTGCATTTGGCTGTGCAGTAATGCAGTAATCTTCAGAACAAACTGGTTAGACCCTGGGTTGAGCCAGACTTACACACTGGCCATGCTGGTCATGATGCTTTCTTCTGGCCCTCCTAACCAGACTGGGAGCTGTCCTGGTGGTATAACCATCACAGCACTGTGTGTTCCATGTTTTCATCCACTCCTCAGGGAAAGGGAATTGGTTATAGCCTGGAGCTATCAGGAATGGCTTGCAGCTCCAAATTCAATGGCTGCTGCTTTCAGGTTTCTTCACTAAAACCCTTAATTTTATCAGAAGTGATATTTGTTGTAATAGCTAACAGCAGACTGGAGCCAACAAATTAATTCCGAGTCAGCCAACACACACTAAAGAAACACTCTCTGTGACTGAACTAAATTTGTTCATTAATTCAGGACTGAAAAGACTCTAATATCCTTAGGAATCTGAATTTCTTGCACTAATATTATTTTCATGGCATCAAAATGATCTGTTTTCTCTGGGGAGGCAGATAACTCAGTGGGTGGGCTCTGGTCTG
This sequence comes from Rhinopomastus cyanomelas, assembly GCA_013400115.1. Lineage (NCBI taxonomy): Eukaryota > Metazoa > Chordata > Aves > Bucerotiformes > Rhinopomastidae > Rhinopomastus > Rhinopomastus cyanomelas. The sequence goes on from VXBP01010286.1 coordinate 109,850, forward strand.
GGAGTTTGAGTTTTCTGCCTTGTGGAACCAGTTGAGAAACACTTTTAATGAGTGACAATTCTCAGAGCACAGTTTTGCCTCCTTTAAAACACTTTTTTTTCTCCATGAAAAAATTATCATTTGATCATAAGCAAAAGAAAGAAGAGAGAGATTTTTTTGAAAGCTTATCAATTTTGTTTTATTAACTGTGGAAGAAATCACCTTCCTTTCCTTGCTCCTCATACCTTCCAAATTTTGAATGATGTCATCGCTCTTGGAGAATTTCCAGAAAGTGTTCTTCTATCTACCTAGAGTCATACGGCCATGCCGTTATCTGAACCCTTCATGACAGCACTGTACCCATCCTCCAAACACCTCTCTCAGGCAAACTCATCATCTTATCTCTGTTTTCTTGAAGGGATGAAGAGATGCACAAGTCAAAGATTACAAACTCACACAGACACCCCAGCTTGCAATAAGAATGGCTGTGAATCACAGAACATTAGGGATTGGAAGGGACCTTGAAAGATCATCTAGTCCAATCGCCCTGTGAACTCGTTAATGTCTATAAATATGAGAAGGGTGGGTGTCAGGAGGATGGAGCCAGGCTCTGCTCAGGGGCATCTAATGATAGGACAAGGGGCAGTGGGTGTCAGCTGGAACAGAGGAGGTTCCACATCAATATGAGAAGGAACTTCTTCACAGTGAGGGTGATGGAGCACTGGAAGGGGCTGCCCAGGAGGGTTGTGGAGTCTCCTTCTCTTGAGATGTTTCAAACCTGCCTGGACATGTTCCTGTGTGACTTGGTCTAGGTGATTCTGCTGTGGCAGGGGGATTGGACTGGATGATCTTTCAATATGCCTTCCAATCCCTAATGATTCTATGATTTCTGTGATTCTATGAATCAGCTAAATGTTCAAGTCCAGACTTCCAAATGTACTTAGTCATGTAGAAGATGAAAAAAAGCCCAGAGCTTTAGTTCTGGTTTTACTGATGTTATTTTGGGAAAATCTTTGTGCCTATCTTCAATTAAAACAGGAAGATCTGGAAACACATATATCTCCCCAAAACTGAAATCCCAGCTGTTCATTTCTATGAATGACACATCTACTCCAATCCATACCAAAATGAGTCAAGCCTTGGCTGCTGAATACAAACAATTAATACTAATAATACCCATAAGTTGTCCTGTTTCTTCAGTGCTATGTGGTCTGCAGATAAGAATAGATGATCCTGGCCATGTCCCAGCTGGTTTGTACAGTCATGCAGACAGTTGTAAAGCTCAAACCTGTAATGTAGGTCGGTGGCACATTCTCTGGGAATCAGGGTGTGATTGGAGTTTTGAGGCTCTTGTTGGGAAGCTTTAAGGAAGAAGTAAGTTCCTTAAAATAATGTAAATCAGTGAAGTGAAGATGAGTGTGAGAACACACAAGTTCCTTGGGGTGTATGTGCACTTCCATATTGTATGTGAGATGTATCTAAGAGATTATAACTTACAAAAGCCAACTGGCATTTTTAGGTATTTAGAAGGAAAACAAATAAAGCACAGCCTGGATGATGTTGCCTAGAAGTGCATACACTTGTTTATTTTCAAAAGTTGGTTGAGAACTTGAAGGGAACAGCAGGGTAATGGAATATTCATGAAGCAAATGCCCTTCGCTTAGCAGAGGGCAGAGGAAAGCAGATTACTAAACCCCTTCAAACTTCCTGTGTAAAAAGCTTGAGCTGAGGAATAATGAAGCCTGTGTCTGCCAGTCTGCAGAGCAAAGCTAACCTGGCACCACTTGGCTCTTTCACCTCTCTCTTCCCTTTTGACTCCTCCTATTTTCAGGTGTGGGTCCCCACTGCTGCTGCATGTTGCCCCTTTGACCAGAGCTGCAGCACCACAGACCTGCATAACCCATCACAGCCTGGCAGTAACCCTCCTGTGTTCCCCTGGAGCCAGCCTGTGAGGATGAAAAGCACCAAGTTGCTGCTGGGAGTGCAGTCCTCACCTGTCAGTGCCTGAGCACTAAGAGGGTGCGTGAGCCCCCATCACCTGCTGCTCCAGAGAGACAAGCTGGTTTACCCTTTCTTTCATAAGTTTACTTTAATGAGCACTGGGACAACTGGAAGGAAACTCCTGTCTCCTTTATCATGGGATGCAGAATTTAGGGCTCAAGCAGCCAGTCTCCTACTGTACACAAGGTGCTGGCTCTCTTCAGCCCTACAACTGCACAGCGTCTTGAATGCCAAAAACCTCCTTCCATCATCCCAGCTTTCCAGCATCCCAGCACACACAGGCACAATGAGACACCCGCTGCGGGAGCAGCGCCTGTCCAGGCTGACAGAAGCAGGAGCAGGGTGATGCTCTGCCCTCAAGCAGGCTCTCCCACCCGTGGCGTGGCCCAGCACAGCGTGCCACCGCCGGGCACGTGGGACGCGATTGTTCATCCCCAGTTTGCCAGATTGGTGTCAGCTGCCTGCGGCCCCAGGCGCCCATCCCTTGGGGTCCCGCGGGTGGGGGAGGCCAGCGCACGGAACCAGCAGGCGCGAAGCAGCAGGTGGCCCCCGCGGAGGTAATCAGGATCATATTCAATGGGGGAGCCGGCTCAATTTTCAGCCCCGTGTCTGCTGAGGGGCCTGGAGCTGCCTTGTTAATGCTGCAGGGAACACGTGGGACACATTGACTGCATTAATTGTCCTCACTCATTCCACAGTGGATGAATTATAATGTTACCACTCCAGGGTAAAGCAAACACCTATCATAACAATCATGTCATTAGTGTGCAGATGCCGGCTGCTCTGCTTAACCTTTTGTGTCTTTTTTTTCCTTGCTTTTTATGGCGTGCAATAAGCATATTTCTTTATTGTTTTCATATAATTGATTTTTTAGGTTGCAACTGTTGCTAGGCCCTTGAAACAAGAAGCCCAGTGCATTGCTCGACAGCCAGGAATGAGTGCATGGACTGGCTAAGCACAGATCAAAGTTCCTACAGCCGTAAACAGCAAGGCTTGAAAGTTTATGTTTGGATGTATTTGCTTGTGCTTTGCGGTGTGACTGACACATTTGTTACTCACGCAGCAAGAGCTCCAAAGGAACTAATGGTCTTTAACAAAAGAACAGTCTTAGAGGGAGACTGAGGGGTGACCTCATTAATGTTGATAAATAAGTGAAGGGTGGGTGTCAGGAGGATGGAGCCAGGCTCTGCTCAGGGGCATCTAATGATAGGACAAGGGGCAATGTGTGAGCTGGAACACAGGAGGTTCCGTGTCAATATGAGAAGGAACTTCTTCCCATTGAGGGTGACAGAGCACTGGAAGGGGCTGCCCAGGGTGGGTTGTGGAGTCTCCTCATCTGGAGATGTTTGGAACCCTCCTGGATATGTTCCTATGTGACTTAGTCTAGGTGATTTTGCTGTGTCAGGGCGATTGGACTGGATGATCTTTTGAGGTCTTTTCCAATCCCTAATGTTCTGTGATTCTGTGACTTGATCTAGGTGACCCTGCTCTGGCAGAGGGAGAGGACTAGATGATCTTGTGAGGTCCTTTCCAATCCCTAATGTTCTGTGATTCTGTGAAGTATTTAATTTTTACATAAGCATATCGATATTTCCACTGAAAATTACTGTGATTCAGCTCTTTTGGATGCATTTCAAAAGTGTAAAGTTAATTTATGTTCCATAATCAGCAGAAGGTGTATTTCCTTGAAATCAAAGAAGCTATTTTTTATTATGACAATGGATTCATCTGAGACTCTAATAACCATTTTCTGGCAGGCTGAATTTCTGTGAAACCAGCACAGAGTTTTACACGGCCTTTATAATGCTGTATGCAGACACATTAAACAGCATCATCTTGTCCCAATACTTCCCCTTTGGATTGTTTGTGAATGGGAGAATTAATCTTTCAGACTTTCATTTGCTTTATGTGTGTGAGTGCACACTGTCAGACTAAAAACTCGGCAGTTTCTGGGAAGGGCTTTTATGAACGGCATAAAAACCTGCAGTTGCATCGTGTTCAATCTCTCTCTCTTTTTTTTTTGTACTTTTCCTCCAAATAATATTGATGTGATGGTGTTTTCAAGAGCACATATTTGATCAGAACCAAACAATGTCATTCAGTGGCAGCTGGATCACAGAATGACAGAACATCAGGGATTGGAAGGGACCTCGAAAGATCTTCTAGTCCGATCCCCACTGCCACAGTAGGATCACCTAGACCAAGTCACACAGGAACACATCCAGGTGGGTTTTAAACATCTCCAGAGAAGGAGACTCCACAACCCCCCTGGGAAGCCTGTTCCACTGCTCTGTCACCTCCACTGTGAAGAAGTTCCTTCTCATATTTATATGGAACCTCCTCTGTTCCAGCTGACAGTTATTGCCCCTCTTCCTATCACTAGATGACATTGAGCAGAGCCTGGCTCCATCCTCCTGATACCCACCCTTCACATGTTTATGTGAAGGTCCCCCCTCAGTCTCCTCTTCCTGGGTATCTTCAAGATACCCAGCTCCCTCAGTCTTTTTTCATGAGAGATGTTCTGCTTCACCATCTTTGTGCCTCTTCACCGGACTCTCTCCAGCAGTTCTGTGTCCTTCTGGAACTGAGGGGCCCAGAACTGCAAACAATATTAATCAGTGGCAGTTGGATGACTGTACACGTGCAATAATTTTCTTCTCTACAAGTAACCAAGGGGCTAAAATCAAGTTTATCCAGACAATTTATCTCCTAGTCTCAAAAAAAACCTACTGTAAAATGAACCCATATTGAAATGGCCTCTTGTATGTAAAATATTTTCCCACACATTGCTGCCACTGAGTGCTTTCACTCAGCTTGCTGAAAATGGAATGTCTGCACAGATAATGAATGTGTGCTGCCACCACGTCCCTTCTCATATTTGTCTATTTCAAAAATATGTGTACAGTACGGACGTGCTATAGATTGGGAAAGAAGGTCTGTCTTGCAGGTGACAAAATATTCTGCTGTGAGTTAGTAAAATGTTAGCTGATAATTCGACCCACTGCGGTGTATTGATGTTTGATTGCTGATTTTTATATCTCTGGAGTGTGTGTGTTGTGTGCTTATGTATGTGCACATAGGTATCAGCATTATACTGGCATGAAGATTGTGGATTGTATGGATGGATGTAGGCTCTTCTCAGTGCCACCCAATGATAGGACAAGGGGCAATGGGTGTCAGCTGGAACAGAGGAGGTTCCACCTCAGTACGGGAAGGAACAACTTCACGATGAGCGTGACAGAGCACTGAAAGGGGCTGCCCAGGGGCTTGTGGAGTCTCCTTCTCTGGAGACATTTAAAACCTGGACATGTTCCTGTGCGACTTGATCTGGGTGATCCTGCTGTGATGGGGGGATTGGACTAGATGATCTTTTGAGGTCCCTTCCAATCCCTAATGTTCTGTGATTCTGTGATAGTAATACTTGATAGATTATGAGACAGATTTGTCACTGGTAATCCCTGGGTGATAATGAAGAATAAAAATCTAACCAGAAGACTACCTGTGTTACAGTTTGCTGTTGTAACAGGTGTTGTAAGGATATTATTCAGATGTGAAAACCACTTATGGGGAGAAAGTCACAGGTAAATAAGCTTATAAACTTCAGTGGTGATTTATACCACTTGAGATTCTGCTCTTCAGTGCATTTTTGTTTTCACAGAATCACAGAACATTAGGGATTGGAAGGGGCCTCGAAACATCATCTAGTCCAATCAGTAGCCATGGATTGTTTTATACCAAAATAACAGGGAAATTAAAGTAGCTTGCAATTCCCCAGATAATATCCATTATTATATTAATAACATTTCTGTAACAGCTTAAGAAACACAAAATCAAATTCAGAGTTGTTTTCTGAAACCCTTCATAAATATTTTACAAGTTAATTAGGAGACTACAGGTAGGAATATACCGAGATTTATTCATAATTAAAAATCACATATCACAAGTCACCTCTTCTGATAGAGAAAAACCTTTAATTGCCTTCAATTAAGATATTTTCCCTACAGTTTGCAAAAGCAGATTGAGTTGGAACGAACTTGGTAGAAAGACACATTGATCATAATAAGAGAAGTTTCTCACATGACACAGAATCAAAGAACATCAGGGATTGGAAGGGGCCTCAAAAGATCATCCAGTCCAATCCCCCTGCCGCAGCAGGGTCACCTAGACCACACAGGAACAGGTCCAGGCGGGTTTTAAAGGTCTCCATAGAACGAGAGTCCACAACTGCCCTGGGCAGCCTGTTCCAGTGCTCCGTGACCCTCACTGGGAAGAAGTTCCTTCTCATATTGTCTTTGTTCGGTTGGTTTGTTAACATTCCGGTAGAGAATGTGGTAGAAATAGTAAAACATGCCTGTCTTACTGCTACATGAAATCACAGGAAATACCGTTCCGTATAACGAGACGTAATTTGGCATCTGACCTTTATCTAATGCCTCCTAAGTTTTCATGCCAATTGTTTTGCCTTCCTTTACCAAAAGGTGAGTGAACACCCGAGCTCATGAATGACAATATATTCCTCCAGCAGACCTCAGATACGTTGTGGCAAAGCTGTAATTATCATTCCACTCTTTACAATGTGGAAATGAAGCAAAGAGAAATCGATTTTCTGGAGCCCAAATTCTTGGGGGGGGAAATGAAGCAAAGAGAAATTGATTTTCTGGAGCCCAAATTGTTGGCGGGGCGGAAATTCCTGATCAAAACCAGTACCAGGCACGTTGTTGCTTAAGTATCTGAAAAGTATATGATACTCGTGCATGGTCTAGAGCAGATCCCAAAAGATGTGGTGTTGGTTAAAATGTTGAAGTCTGCTTTATTTAAAGGCAGGTATTTAGATCTGTGCTACTTAATAGTAAGTGTCTTAATTTCCTGCAATATGAATATCAACATATTTGGCCAAACTCAGTCAGGACTACATGTGCTATTTGATAGCTGAGGCAGAGTTTCTATGACCTGTAAAGACTTGCACACGTGCTTTGTTTGGCGTACTGACTGCCTTTGAAGTCACTGGAACCTCTCACAGTGTGCAAAACTAAGAAGTTATTGGTGTTTTCAAGCCAAGGGTCTGACTCTGGAGAATCCTTTCCCTTACACTTACTATGCACCTTTCTAATCAGCAAAAGGTTTCATTTTGGTTAAATATTTTGTTCGAAATTCCCAGCTACAGATCCAATTGTGCTTGACTCATCCTTGTGGCTGGGCATGCAGCTCTCATCTCAGAGCCCTGCTGAGACAGGTCCTTCTTGGACTTGGGCACAGTTTGCCAAGTACTGTCACAATGATAGTGACAGAGCACTGGAAGGGGCTGCCCAGGGAGGTTGTGGAGTCTCCTCCTCTGGAGATGTCAAAACTCACCTGGACATGTTCCTATGCCACTTGATCTGGGTGGTCCTGCTGAGGCAGGGGGATTGGACTGGATGATCTTTTGAGGTCCCTTCCAATCCCTAATGTTCTATGATTCTATGACTTGGTCTAGGTGATCCTGCTGAGGCAGGGGAATTGGACTAGATCTTTTGAGGTCCCTCCAATCCCTATTGTTCTGTGATTCTGTGATACTGAGTCTCACAATATGTCCACACTACTAATGAAGCAGTGTTATGTATTTACAACAAAAACATCTCAGGGTATTTAATTTCCTTCAGATAGTCAGACTTCGCTGCTCATGCTCAAGACACTTCTCAGACTTCCTTTTGAGTCCTTCATTCTCATATCTATTTATCTACTTATAAATACATATTTGTGTATATATGGTCTAGGTGAAAGTGCTCTGGCATTGGGACTGGACTAGATGATCTTTCGAGGTGCCTTCCAATCCCTGATGTTCTGTGATTCTGTGATCTGCTGCTTATAAAATACTGGATAACGACTCTTTGTTGTCCCCTTACTAACTAGTTTTTATTTGTCTCTCTGGGATTTGTCATCTAGGCTATCAGCAATGTTCTTGCCAAAGTCTTCCAGGTTGATGTTTTTTGTTGTTGTTTTGTGGATTTTTTTCTCCTTTGCCCTTTGTAGCCCTTGTGACTTGGAATATTTTGTCCCACAGATCTTTAACATTTGCTACTTCGCATCAGCAAAGGATTTGAAATTTGTCCAGATTGGGTGTCCTGTGCAAATAGTTGCTAGCAGCGTCAAAGGACTGTACTGAATATCACTGGCCATTTATAATCCCGTGGTTTCAAGTATCTGGTATTTTTAGCTCTGGAGACAGGATTCCTGAAGCCTGCAGCTCACCTCTCTGTATTAGCAGTGTGTGCTGCAGTGCCCTTGCCTTCATTTGTCATGGTGCCTTCCAGCTGGCACTTCTTATCACTCTTTGGCAACACAGGAATACTAACATTTCTCTTAAGGGGCAGTTGTTAAATTGCAGTGCTGCCTTCCAACAGTTTCTTTCCAAAGTTCTTTGCATTATTGAGTTTTGTTACAGAGACATCCAAAGAGACAATGAGACATTCATTAACAGGTTAATTAATATGTGTTAGGAGTTTCTAGACACCTTCCCCCACCTGAATGTGTTCCTGTGTGACTTGGTCTAGGTGATCCTGCTGTTGCAGGAGGATTGGACTGGATAATCTGTCGAGGTCCCTTCCAACCCCTAATGATTCTATGATTCAATGATTCCCTACTTCCTACAGCCCAGGCTTCATGTTCCTCAAGACCCATCTCAGCAGAACCAGAGGATCCAGCTGTGGTGGGGGGATTGGACTAGATGATCTCTCAAGGTCACTTCCAATCCCTGATCTCTCAAGGTCACTTCCAATCCCTGATGTTCTGTGATACTTAAGCAGAGATTTCTGAAGAATGCATGTTAGCTTTACAGATATTTGTTGTTATATTAATGAATTACTTTGTCTTGGTATCAATGTAACCAGGTGGATGGATGAGGGCAGAGCCGTGGATGTCATCTATCTTGACTTAAGAAAGGCATTTGACACGGTCTCTCACAGCATCCTTGCAGACAAACTGAGGCAGTGTGGCCTAGATTTTAGGATAGCGAGGTGGATTGTAAACTGGCTACAGGGTAGAAGTCAGAGAGTGGTGGTCAATGGGACAGAGTCTAGTTGGAGGCCTGTGTCTAGTGGAGTGCCCCAGGGATCGGTGCTGGGACCGGTCCTGTTCAATCTATTCATTGATGACTTGGATGAGGGATTGGCATGCACTGTCAGCAAGTTTGCTGATGACACTAAGCTGGGTGGTGTCGCCGACACCCCCGCAGACTGTGCTGCCATTCAGCGAGATCTGGACAGGCTGGAGAGCTGGGCAGAGAAAAATCTAATGAGCTATAACAAGAGTAAGTGCAGAGTCTTGCATCTGGGCAAGAACAACCCTAGGTACCAGTATAGGCTGGGGACTGACCTGTTGGAGTGTAGTGTAGGGGAAAGGGACTTGGGGGTCCTGGTGGACAACAAGATGACTATGAGCCAGCAATGTGCTCTTGTGGCCAAGAAGGCCAACAGCATCCTGGGGTGGATTAGAAGAGGGGTGGTTAGCAGATCAAGAGAGGTTCTTCTCCCCCTCTACTCTGCCCTGGTGAGACCACACCTGGAGTATTGTGTCCAGTTCTGGGCTCCTCAGTACAAGAGGGATGTGGAGCTGCTGGAGAGAGTTCAGCGTAGGGCAACAAAGATGATAAGAGAGGTGGAACACCTCCCTTATGAGGAGAGGTTGAGGGAGCTGGGTCTCTTTAGCTTGGAGAAGAGGAGACTGAGGGGTGACCTCATTAATGTCTACAAATATTTGAGGGGTGGGTGTCAGGAGGATGGCACTGGGCTGTTCTCGGTGTCATGTAGTGATAGGACAAGGGGCAATGGTTGTAAGCTGGAACATAGGAGGTTCCACATCAACCTGAGAAGGAACTTCTTCACGGTGAGGGTGACGGAGCACTGGAACAGGCTGCCCAGGGGGGTTGTGGAGTCTCCTTCTCTGGAGATGTTCAAGACCCGACTGGACAGGTTCCTGTGTGACTTGGTTTAGGTGATCCTGCTGTTGCAGGCGGATTGGACTAGATGATCTTTCGAGGTCCCTTCCGATCCGTAATGATTCTATGATTCTATGATTCTATGATCAATCAATCTTTTAGATGCCCAGGGGGGTCATGGAGTCTCTTTCTCTGGAGACATTTAAAACCCACCTGGATATGTCCCTGTGCGACTTGGTCTAGGTGGTCCTGCTGTGGCGGGGGGACTGGACTAGATGGTCTTTCCTAATGTTCTGTGATTCTGTGACAAGAACACGGTGGAAGTCTGTGAGCTGTGACTCTGTGTTTTAGCTGAAGACAAACTATGACAGTGTAAGTCAGCAGTCAAGGAAATGGCAATCTATAGGACAGTAGATAAAAACAGGCAGTGGTAGTAATTAGCCTTTTAAAATAATTTCTCATATCCTTAAGCACATTATGGAAATTTATATTACCCATCAGAAGTCTGTTGGGAGGGGGCGAGGGGATGTGCATGTGTTGGTATGTGAGAGCGAAAGCGCTTTCCAACCATCTTCGCATGGCTGCATTTGAAATGATGGAGCAATTTGTAGTGATGTCAGTAACTCCTCAGGGGATGCTCACTGTGTGCATGTCATTAGTGCCACACATTTTGCTCAGCTTGTTGTTCGCTGTGTGACACCAGTTCTTGATATATTCTTGCAGATGACAACATTCCGCCTTTTAGAGGTCTGAATGTTTGGTTAATCCTAACTAATCACAAATATGCCAGCACTCCGTTCCCGCCACTGGCTGCTCAAAAATAGTTCTTTGCCAGACTGTTCTTACAGGTCTATTACCATGATTGTACTAATGACAGAGGAGAACAAAGCGGTGGGGCTAGGCTCGTTGCCCACTTCAATACTCCTAGCATTTCACCACAGTATGAGACAACTTCTAATTTTAACTACCTCATATGTATGAACAGACTTGCTGTGCATACTGGAGCTGTCTAGCACCTCTGGACATCTGCTAATTACAACCCTGTCAGGGGCTGAGGCTGGGCTGATCAAGAGAATGAATGATAGATGTTCTTTATTCACCTTTCTCCCTTCCCAAAAGAGGACGAGAAAGGGAACGAGAGGGAGGAGGACTTCTGGATTAGAAAACTAAAACATCTTTAGTGAAAATAATGACATAACAAAATACATACAAACCCAGACCCCATACTGAACCCAGCTCCACTGCTGATAATTACATCTGTGTCACCACTGGTGCAGTGACACTGAGTCAGGCCCAAAATGGACTCATTGGCAGACAGGAACCAGATACAGGAGCTGGATTCTGCAGCTCATGGATTTGGAATAAAAGCTGGACAGGCAGAGTCTTCCTTGGATGCCAGCCACTGAAAAGAGAGGCTGACCCTTGTGGTCCTTCAGCTGCACACTGAACACATCTATGGAGTGGAATGCCTTGTTGGTCAGTTTTAGGGTCACCTGTCCTGTCTTCTCCTCCCCACAGGTGCAACCTGTCACCTCACCCCCAGTAAATGATCTTGGTCTCCATAGGAACAAGTCTAAGCAAGAGCCTTTCTGCATACTGACTCCTGGTAGTAACTGCCAACATCAAGCACCGTGACTTGCAGCACCAGACACCGCATCAATATGCCATTAGCCGCAGTGAGTGCAGCTCCTTAGACATGCTCAGGAGGTCAGCTTGATACAAAAGGGTTTGGGAAGTCCTGGTGGATAAGTCAAACACGAGATAGCAGCATGCTGATGCAGTAACAGATACCAGGGACATTCTGGATGCCATGAGCTATGTGTTTCCCTAGCCACAGTTGGAGGAAGTGATCCTTCCACTTCTGTCTGGCACTTGCGAATTGTGTTGTCCGGGTTTGGGCTTCACAGTCCTCATTGGAAATCATATGAGTAGTTACTGTGTTGGCTAGGGCCTGGAGCACATGCCATGTGAGAAGAGGCTGGGGCAGTTTTGTCTGTTCATCCTACAGAAGACAGTGTTTCAAGAGGGATCTTATTGCTGTTTCAGCTAGCCAACGAGAGAGAAGACAAAGCCCGACTTCTCAGAGGTGCAGAGATAGGACAGAGGAAACAGACACTGCTGGAAATGCATGAAAATAAAAATTATTGATACCAAAAACTCCTTTTGATCAGCTATGGAAGTGGAGGTGCTCAAGATTAAATTCAACGTTGTTCTGCATAACTCGGTATGAGTTTCTCTGAGTGGATCAGAGAGATCTTGAGGTCCCTTCCAACATGGTTGTGTGATGGCTGGATTCACTGAGTCCCTTCTTCTCTCTGCCCCTCAAAAGCAGGTCTGTGCCATATCCTTCACCTGAGCAAATGGGACTAACATATGGCAGAAGTAGCTATAGACTGGGAGTTAGGCTGTATATTAAATTCTCACAAGCAGTGTGGAATGCAGGTCTCTTGTGCTTCATATGGTGCTTTAACTACTGGGCTCTTGGATAGAGGGAGGGAACCATCTCCCTCCTCCTGGGATCTGGCTGTTTGCTTCCTTTGCACTGCCTCTAGATGAAGTGTTCTGTTCTCGATTGACCCAAACACTTCTTTCTTTACTTTTCGTTTCTTCAAGAAGAAACAAAACCTGTTTACTTTAGTTTGGGCTGAGCCAACTGTTTCAAAAAAGTGCTCTGGTTTGGCAGCTACATGTGAGTGATTCTCACTGCCCTTAAGAACAAATAGAAGGTTCAGTGGCTTCCTTCCAAATCCATGGGCCAAGACAGTGGCCAGGAAGGATTGTTTTACAGCTTTAGACTCCAGCCCAGGGGCTGAATTTCATTCCAGCTTTTCCTCTGCTTCATGCTCACATTACATCCAGTCTTTACAATCTTTTTTTTAATGGAGAAAAAGTAATCCAAAAATATTTTAAAATATTAAAGTACAAATCACTATTGGCCGTCTACTTAGCACTTGAAAAGCAACCTCACTCCTTTGACTGTTCTGAGCAGTAAAATCCAAACAGAGTAAACAAGACACCATTCCTAAGTACATTTCAGTCTTCTAGTTGTTGTTGTTGTTCATGAGTTTCCCAGTAAGTCTGGAAAAGTCTAAGTATGGTTTTATTTGTTTTGGTTTATTTTTAAATTATAGAAATGGCAGTTCCAACAGAATAGACATCAAAGAACCCCAACCAGCTCTGTTCTTTCTATATCAACAAGGAACTTTACACGTGCTAGGAGAACGATGTACAATATGGCCCATTCATTTTTAAAATTATTAATCATAATAGCAATAATAATTGAGTGGACTTTAATTAATATATTGAGGTATGTATCTGAATTAATCTGAATTAAAACAGTAGCAAAAGGATGCTATGTGGACACGTGCATGGATGGGAATGTGAGAGTGTCTGCTTCCTGTGGCCTCAGCTGCTGCAGAAGAAAGCCAGGCACCTCCATATTCAGGAGAATGGAGGCAGGATTTTCTCAATGTTATCTAGTGATAGGACAAGGGGCAATGGGTATGAGCTGGAACACAGGTGGTTCCATGTGAATGTGAGAAGGAACTTCTTCATGGTGAGGGTGACAGAGCACTGGAACAGCCTGCACAGAGATGTTGTGGAGTCTCCTTCACTGCAGGCATTTAAAACCTGTCTGGATGTGTTCCTGTGTGACTTGGTCTAGGTGATCCTGAAGTCATGGGGAGATTAGACTAGATAATCTTTTGAAGGCCCTTCCAATCCCTGATGTTCTGTGATCCTGTAGTTCTGTGATATTCCATCAGCTTGCCACCCTTGGTTGTACTTTTAAAAATGATGTAGCAAGAATGTGTTGTGCAGAAGTCCTTTTGGGGAAGATGCCAGACAAATACGCACAAAAGTATCACAGAAGGGACCTCCAAAGATCATCCAGTCCAATGCCCCTGCCACAGCAGGATCACCCAGACCAAGTCACACAGGAACACGTCCAGTCTGGGTTTTAAAAGTCTCCAGAGAAGGAGACTCCACAACTCCCCTGGGCAGCCTGTTCCAGTGCTTCATAACCCTCACTGTGAAGAAGTTCCTTCTGATATTTGTAGGGAACCTCCTCTGTTCCAGCTGACACCCGCTGCCCCTTGTCCTATCATTAGATGCCACTGAGCAGAGCCTGGCTCCATCCTCCTGACACCCACCCTTCACATATTTATAGACATTAACGAGGTCACCCCTCAGTCTCCTCCAAACTGAAGAGACCCAGCTCTCTCAGCCTCTCCTCATAAGGGAAGCGTTCCACTTCCTTCAACATCCTCGTTGCTCTACACTGGACTCCATTCAGTAGCTCCACGTCCTCCTTGAATGTTGTAGAACATTTTCCAGTGGTGTTGTCAGCTTCTTTTCATTCTGCTTCTCCTAAGCATGCTATAGTGGACCTTCCAGGGGAAACTGCAGGGTACTTTCCTATTCCTGACTCATACTAGACTTGGGAATACAAGCAAAGCGTGGTGGTGTCTCTTTGCATCAGTTCACACTGCCAAAGGGTCCTTAACCAATATGAAGTATTTCATTTAGAAACACCAGTCCTACAGTCTTGTGTTTATGGTGATTAATTATTTAGTGATTGCACGAAGCCTGAGTGTTGGTGTAAAATGGGTTTAACCTTTAAAAGTACCGAGCACTGCGCCAAGAATAAAATCAGAGTTTGAAAAATGAGAAAGGTCTAGCTTGAGAGCAATTTTGTTGTGCCTCAGTTTAAGTACATAAGCCTGTACTTCTGTGCAGAGCCAAACTGGGATCCCAGTGCTCAGCACCTTGCTGCATCGCGCCTTCAAAGGCCACGAATTACCAGTAATCGCTTCCTACGCGAGGACGCCGTGCCCCAGCTGCAGTTGTGCCCGGCTAAACCTGCCCAGCTAAACAATTTCAGGCCATGAAGACACTTGGCTGAACAATGGAAACCTCACACCTGCTTTTCTTCAGCGCCATAACATACTTTTTCACTGCCGTTCCGGTGCCAAGGCTCCCTGCAGCCTCTCTATCCATCTTGGTGTTTTCTCGCTGCAGGGAAGGTGGGAAGGTGGGAAGCAGGAGCTGCCATGAATTGCAGTCCCACTGCAAACTCGTCTGGGCTGGAGCAAGCTCGACTGCCAATCACCCCCCTCTTTAAATTATGCTACCCTTGTTCAATAGAGTTAATGGGTCCAGTGGGCAAGTAATCGGTCTGGTGGGTCTATTACACATTTTTATTGAAAAGCATAATAAATAGCCCCGTAAAACTCACACACTGCCCCAGGGCTGCAATAATTTATGCACCTTCTTACACCTTCTTTTTCCTTCTTTTGCCATTTCAGAGTTGCTCAAGTGAACCTCTGCAGCGTAGCAGGTAAGAGTCTCTGCAAATTCATCACAAACCATTTGAATTAAGGACTATTTGCAAATGCTGCATGTTTTTATGGGGCTGTTGTGGCAGGCCTTTGCTACTTCATTATACACATGTGTAGCACAAAGGGAGACTGCAGATTACTCAGCAAACTTGTTTAACAGAAAGGGAATAAAAAGCAAAGTATGCATACTGTCAGGTTTGCTTTCCAGAGAGACTGTGTTTTCCCACAGAACTGAGGAAAGAGCAATTTGCCTCTAAAACAAGCTGGGAAAAAGGAAGACATTCTTTTCCAAACTTCCTTTCCTAAACAGCAGCCATTATTTATTCATTTGGTAGCCCATAGTAAAAGCAATTCTGCTTTCCTTAGCCTATAGCAAATCTGTACCTGGAGCTAGGGAACAACTGAAGAGGTGCTGCTTTTGTTTTCAAGATCTATTCTTTGTTTGTTTGTTTTCTTACTGTTGCTGTTCTGACCGTGTTTTACCAGTGGAGTGAAGACTGTCCCACCTCCTTTGTGATTGTTTTCTACTTGTTATTCCTTTGTCAAAATACTGATTTCAAGCTCCAACAGGGTGGGTTTGGATTGGACATCAAGAAAATACTCTTCCCGGAGAGAGTGGTCAGGCTCTGGAATGGGCTGCCCTGGGTGGTGGTCGAGTCCCCATCCCTGGATGAGTTTAAAAGTCACCTAGATGTGGTGTTGGGGGATCTGGTTTCGGGGTGACCTTGTAGAGTAGGGTTGATGGTTGAACTCGATGATCCCAAGGGTTTTTTCTAACCTGAATGATTCAGTGATCTCAGATGAAAGACCTCAAACTTACAAATTACAGTTTTCCCCACTGGTCACTTCTGGAATTGGATGGACCATCTCTTGCACCACAATGTAAAATCAATATGAAATCTGAAAAGTATCTTAGCCTTTCTTCAGCTTATTAACATGTAGGGTAGGGTTGATGGCTGGACTCGATGATCACAAAGGTCTTCTCCAACCCGAGTGATTCTATGAGTGGGGGAAAGAAGAACGTTGATGGAAAATCAGGTTGATAAACCAAAAAATGTGATAGAGGAAATCAAACTGAGGGGAATCCCTTGAGACCTGTAGAAATCCCTGCTTTCTTGAGCATCGTAAAAGCAGTATTTTGAATTTGGCTCTGTCTCAGCCGGATCATTCCCAGGATATGAAAACGCTGCACCTTTAAACCCTGAAACCAGCTTTGGACAAAGCCTTAGGAAGTTGAGTGTAGCTTTACTGTACCAAACCAAATGACTCTCTGTTCTGACACTCTGCCTTTGGAATCTGTTGCTTCACGTCACCAGGGCTACGTTAAGCACCTTTGGAACAACCCAGCTTTGCAGGGAGGGAAAAACATCTTTACGTTAGTTAGTGGCTAGCGTAAGTGCAAGAGCAAGATAATGGATATGCTTTCCAAATGTCTTCACTGACTCCTATTTTACTGCTAACAATTTGTACAGCCTAACTATGAGGTGGCTGTTTTGCAGGATGATTTTATCTAAAGCAAGTGTTTTCCCTTTTGCTTCTTTTCATGAAAAGACAAAACAAAGGGAAAACTGTGAGTCTGAAATAAATGAAAACAAACCCTTTCTAAATTCAATAAAGTACTTTAGGCAGAGCACTTCAGACAGATGTTGAGGAAGAAGGAAACCCATCTCTTGGTGATTTACTCTTTCCCCTCCCACAAAGTCATCATTAACACCTAGAAATTGGGAGACAGTATTCAAGGCTGTGAAGCAGTGAACAAAGGTACCGAAAGGCTTCAGGTAGGATTAGTACTCAGCTGGTAACTGAGGCTGCCATATGGAGAATGCCAGGGCATAACATAGATGAGTGAGGAATCAGTGAGGAAATTAAAGAGATATCCAGCACATGGGAAATAGAGAGCCCTGGGACTCTACCAAGTGAAATTGTCTGGCATGCTGCAGTTGGCTACTGCACACATACACAAAGGAACAGGAAACTAATGGTGGAGAACAGAACAGTAAGCTATTAAAACAGAGAGTGTTGAAAGATGTTTGCTTGAGGTTAGTTAGAAGAATAAAGATTAGTAAAATACAGAAGAAAGCGTTCTTTATGGTGTTAACTTTTCTGAAGTGTTCCTTTTTTGTATTTAATGTTGTCCCTGTGAAAGCCACCAGGCTAAGAATCCCAGAAATTGATGTGTCTCTTTTCTGAAGAGCAATGAGAGGATGACCTGTGGTGAGCTGGCTTCTCTACCAGGCTCAGCCTGGAAGAAATGCCCTGAGAGATGCAAAAGTGTACAGGTTCTTTTCAGCAGCCTTAAATTCTACTTCAGGTCCCTTTTTCCTAGTGTTTCTCCTAGGCAACACCCCTCTTAGGTGCCTTTTTATGGCTATTGAAATGACCAGGAAGTTCAGTGGCAGCTTGCTTTCTTTGTTGGCAGGAAACACAGTGGGTCTTGGTAGAATTCAGGTGAGACAAATACATCCCTGTGTCCTTGCACTTATTTCAGCACAGGAAACATTGGTGGAGAAAGCAGAGGTCTGCTAGGACCTGGGCTGGACTATCAGTGCACTAATGTGTGAGCCTGGAGCCTGGGATCTGCTTATCTGTCACGATTCTTTAAAGGTCACATTTCTTTCCACACGGAATAATGACTGTGCACGACTACTTGGGAACAGTAGTGGAGTTCAAGAGACAGCAGTGCTATAGGCAGGAAGAAGGAAGTCCCCTAAGAACAGAGGACTTACATATGGACTACAAATTTTCAGGTCTAATGTCTGGATTTAATTTTTATGCTGTTGGTATAGAGACAGCCTGGAGTTTCTCTAAAGAATAAGCAAAGATGCTGTCTTTTTACACTCCCAGGAGCATAATCTTAAAAAATGTCTTCACTGTTTTTACAGTGGCTACAGCCTTCCATCACATTGTGTTATCCTATATAGTGAGGAATCTGGGGGGATTCAGCCCTCTGGCTCCAAGTGAAATTGGTACTGGTTGTCTCTCACCTTCCACTCTTAAAAACACTTGACAATTTGACATTCTCACTGCTAAGTAGAACTGACAGAGACTCATCAACAATAGGACATTGTTATCAGCCCTGGCAGAAATCATACCAACAGCCTTATGTGAAGTGATGACTTGCATTTACTTCTAGCAGGATGAATGCAATTGAGTGTCAAGTGTTCCCAGTGTATGACTAGGGAACAGTCAGGAAGTTACTTAGAGAACTTGTGTTCTTCCTTCTTCCATCTCAGTCATCTTGGAAGTAGATTGCAAATTGTTTAAACCTTAAAATGCCACAGAATAAATGTCTTACTATTACACTGTATTCTGATAGGGTTGGGAAAAAACCCCTAATATACTCCCAATGATTGCTTTCAGATGTTGGTCTTTATCAGGCCCAAGATGCAAAAGATGAAGGCAGGTGGTTAATACCAGTCTGCTTGCCAATGATCCTTCCTTCCTTCCTCTCTTCCTCCCTTCCTTCCTTTGTCCCTTCTTTCCTTCCTTCATACCTTCTTCCCTTTTTCCCTTCCTTGCTCCCTTCGGCTCTTCCTTCCTCTCTTCTCCCTTATTCCCTCCCTTCCTCCCTCCCTTCTTTTCCCTTTCTTCATTTTTATTTTTGTCTTTTTTGAAATCTGTTTGTATTAATGAGAGCGGTTGTGCGACACACAAGGCGTTGACCTTTCACATGCAGGACAGGCACTCAAACCCTGCCTTCGCCAGAGTGACGGAAAGTAATTCGGATCTGAAAGCTATGAAATGCAAAGCAGAAATCACTTCTGACAAGTTGTAGCTGAATCCTTCTCGCAGAGAAGCAGCCATTCCTTCCCCTTCCCCCTGCGGCCCATCTCTTTTCAAATTGTCCAGAATAGGCTGTTTAGTATCCGAGAACTCCAGAGCTTGAGACTGTTGGGAATGGAAGGGTTTTATCGATGCCATCAGGTGAAAGGAGGTGTGTTGACAGCCCTTGGGTGTGTGAGTGAGTGACATTCAAGTCTTACATCGAAGAGTGATTTGGGAGGAAAGCATATGTAAAAATTAATGGAAGGATTTCCAAAGGGTTAGGTTTCCATCCCTGTCATATTAATTCACGATACTCAATAAATAAAGAGAGAGATTAAATATTTTCCTCTCCCTGCCCTGTTGCTGCGCAGACCTGTTGACAAAAATGAGTAATGTGACATTTGACTGAAAAATACTGGATGAATGTGGGGCCCACTGACTTAAAAAATCGCCATCACACTGCATAAAATAAAAAGCTGTAAAAACCTTAACTTAGCTAGGGAAGGATTTACCTCTTCCTCTTTCCCAGCGGGAGGTTGTGTTGTAGCTACTTTTAACTCCTCATTTGCAATGCATTTCTCAAATAAAGGTACATTAGCGGACATCGCGGTAGGAGCAAAACGAGAGTCCAAAAGACTCTTCTGAGGAAAAAGAAGCTCTCCTTTTTTTTTTGTTTTGTTTTGTTTTGTTTTCTGATCTGGAAACAACAGGATAAGTCATGGGTGGGAAAGAAGGGATGAGGCCCCCAGGTATGTCTTTTGCCATGGCTCTAAGATTCACAGAACATTAGGGATTGGAAGGCACCTTGAAAGATCATCTAGTCTAGGGATTGGAAGGGACCTCGAAAGGTCATCTGGTCTAAGGATTGGAAGGGACCTTGAAAGGTCATCTGGTCCAACCCCCCTGCCACAGCAGGATCACCTAGACCAAGTCACACAGGAACACATCCAGGTGGATTTTAAACATCTCCAGTGCAGAAGACTCCACAACCTCCCTGGGCAGCCCCTTTCAGCACCCTGTCACCCTCACAGGGAAGAAGTTCCTTCTCATATTTATATGAAACCTCCTCTGTTCCAGCTCACACCCACTGCCCCTTGTCCTATCACTAGATGCCACTGAGCGGAGCCTGGCTCCATCCTCCTGACACCCACCTTTCACATATTTGTCAACATTAATGAGGTCACCCCTCAGGCTCCTCCAAGCTCAAGAGACCCAGCTCCCTCAGCCTTTCCCACTAGAATTCGCAAGGCTGGGGATCCAGAGGGACAACCCATGTGCTGTGGGATGTAGAAATGCAGAACCAGTAGATTCTTTTCCACAGACCAGATGATCTTTCGAGATCCCTTCCAATCCATAATATTCTGTGATTCTGTGAATCTGTGGTTTGCTTGGCATCCATTCGGAGAGCCTTGAGCTGTGCAAACCCAAATAAACAGCTGAGGGGAGCAACTGTTACCAACATTATCCCTTATTTTCCCTTGTTTTTTAGCCACGTGGTGTCGTAGGAAACACCTGCACAGGGCTCTGGTCTCTTTCTACCCAGCTGACTTTGTTCAGCCATGCACTGGCTTGAGGTCAGCCCTTATGAGCAGGTGTTTTCCCTCAGAATAGCTTTCTTGTCTGAATCCAAGTGGATCACAAGGGCCGAACATCACTGCCGGAGGTCACGGGTCAAACACGGCAGCACAGAGTCCCCTGGGTACTGCACTTACCAGGTGTTTAATATTATCAGAGGTTATTTGCTGAAACCCTGATAGAGTGTTCTCAGCAATTCAAAATAAATTTAACGAGAACAGTTTTAAAAGCCCTCACATTAGAGGATGTCTGTTCAATGGACAAAGAGGTTAAAGTTAATTTGATCAGGCATGTGTACTTTCTCCAAGAAGGCACATATGCACTCAGCGGCTTGGCCCCATTTGTTGCAATTTTGGGTCTCATTTCCATTTGCAAGAAAGATAACTACTTGCATATGGAAGTAATAAATAAGAGAAGTCATTAAAAAAAATCTCTAATTTAGGGGAAGGGGGAGAGAAAAAAAAAAAGGCTTAACGAAGTAATATCTTTGCCAGGGCAGACAGAAATGTAAATTAGAAATTGGAAGGAAGCCTATTAAAGGAATTGCTATGTTACTAGTCATTTTAATCTAATGAATTTATGAATTGCCACTTGTTAGGTCACAGACTTTGTTAATTTCCTACGTGTTTAGTTAAAGCAGAGAAAGTGCGGGGCGGGAGGAGGGAGAGGTGAAAGGAAAACGCTTGCGAACAATGAACCTGAGCAAACATTTTCGTACAATGTGCTAAAGCTATTAGCTTCCAACGTTTTGAATAAAACCTGCTACATGCGGAAAAGACGAGAAAAGTCGCGCTGCCCGTCCACTAAACGGGACATTTCTAAAGCTCTTCCCGTCTTCGTTTTCTTCACATTTGCAAAACTATGGTTTTTAAAAGGTTTGAGGGTTCGAAAGGTCGTGACATCTCCTGAATAACTTTATTAAAACCAAGAAAAATGTAAAGAAAATAGTGTAATCCTACACGCCCGAATTACTAGTCACGCATCCACGGGCAACACTACCAGAAGTCAGAGCTAATCACAGAATCACAGAACAATCTGATACCTCTTGAGTCTTCTTTGATCTGAGGCCTGAAGAACAATTTTCCTGTTCTCTTTTCCATGGGATCACACAAGCTAAAAAATTATGCTGTACCTTGATTCCTTTTAATTGCTGCTCAGGGTCTGAGTTTCTGTTGAAATTCACTTGCAGACTTCCTTTTGTGAACTCACTTGAATAGCAAATTTGGATTCTCAAGTCATAGCACTTGGAGGGTAGGAAGTCTCTTTGCTTTTATTTTTGAAAACCCAGGTTTCTGTTATGGAGGATGTGACAGGAGAATAAACAACAAATTTGTGTGTCTGTAAAGTATTCAACAATGGAAGAGAAATCTGGGCTCTGTGCAATGGACGGCATCTTGCAACCCAGAACTTCTTCATGGTGAGGATGGAGCCAGTCTCTTCTCAGTGTCATCTAGTGATAGGACAAGGGGCAATGGGCGTGAGCTGGAACAGAGGAGGTTCCACATCAATATAAGAAGGAACTTCTTCCCAGTGAGAGTGACAGAGCACTGGAAGGGGCTGCCCAGGGAGGTTTTGGAGTCTCCTTCTCTGGAGACGTTTAAAATCCACCTGGATGCATTCCTGTGCGACTGGATCTAGGTGATCCTGCTGTAGCAGGGGGGATAGAACCTGATGATCTTCCAATTCATAATGTTCAGTGATTCTGTGATATGTTCCCATGTGACTTGATCTAGGTGATCCTGCTGTAGCAGGGGGGATAGAACCTGATGATCTTCCAATTCATAATGTTCAGTGATTCTGTGATATGTTCCCATGTGACTTGATCTAGGTGATCCTGCTGTGGCAGGGGATTGGACTAGATGATCTTTTGAGGTCCTTTCCAGTCCCTAATCCTCTGTGATTCTGTGAAAGGCAGTCGAAGGCAGTGGACTGGTCCCACTGTGATAATTCACTGCAGGCTTTCCCGTGGCACCCTGTCCTGACACACACAAAGAGAACAAATCATTCCAACTCACTGCTTTTTTTATAGCAACAATTTCTTCCTAAACATTCAGTGCAAACCCCTCCCAGACAGTCAGAGTGATCAGCGTGCTGAACCTGCCTACGCTGACCCTGTGTGGCTGCAATTTCCTTCACTCGTGGAAGCAACCGTATACCGAAAGCAATTTCCGAACGGGCTGGATTCTTGGTGGTTGATGAAAAATGTTCAAATAACAGCCTGTCGGGGTACCAAATGTCTACTTTCTGATCTTTAGGGGCTGGGGGAATGAACTGTAACACTATCCGCTCCGAATGGGCCAGCGAGTGCAGACTGAAAAATAGGTCACACGCACACGCACGCACGAACACGAGCATCTACACGCTCTCAAACTCCAACCAAGCCTTGATGAGTTTTGATGAGCTCCCCACTGCGCTTTGATTCAGTGCAAGCTTGTGCTCCTGTGTGATGCTTCTGGCTCCACTTAGACTTCTCAAGCGAAAGAAACCAAAAAACTGACCCGATCCCAAAACAAAGAAAGGTTTTGTTGTGTTTCTGGAGTGAGAGGAAACAGAAACGAGTGGAAATGTGACTGAAATGTCTGTTCTCAGGACGCCCATGTCTGCATTCTTGAGGGTTCAGATAGTTTGGATAAACTCTCTGCAAGTATCTGAACTTTTTGGTAGGTCTCCAAATTGAACCTCTTGAACATTCTGAGGCTCACAGGTGGCTGGTCTCTTTGTGGTGCTGCAGGTGGACTCAGTTTGCTTTCTCAGGACCTTGATACTGAAAATATTTCCCAGGTAGTTAGTAGAATCCAGTGAGAGAAGCCATGAGCCTATCTTTTGGGTTTAATTGGTCACTACAAGGGGCAAGTTTCTGTTAATGAATTAGTCATCAATGGATGAAGTAAGAACCACACAATCACAGAACATCAGGCACTGGAAGGGACCTTGAAAGATCATCTAGTCCACTCCTCCTGCCACAGCAGGATCACCTAGATCAAGTCACAGAATTACAGAACTTTAGGGATTGGAAGGGACCTTGAAAGATCATCCAGTCCAACCCCCCTGCCACAGCAGGATCACCCAGGCCAATGGTTCAGATACAAGTCTAGACCTAAGAAGATCTAGTCTCTGTTCCAGGTCCTGCTACTAGCTTCCTATGGGATTTCAAGAATCATCTCTGAACCTCAGTGATGTCCTTCTTAAAGAGGAACGTCTGCATTGTGAGAATAAACCTGTTATTTGTCAGATTACAGGGGAAAGAGCGCATAGGAACACATAGAAATCTACTAAGTAATTCCAGAAGGTTGAGTAGACTACTGTGGTTTTAGTCGGCTGTTCCCAGGTACAATCCAAGAAGGAAATTCTTAGGAAACCTAATGGACTTCAGCTACTAATTTGTTCGGTGCTCAGTAATATTTAAAACAGCTTGGATTTTAAACCGCATGAAAAATATGCCACCCTGCTGTTGCCACAGGTGTGAGCCAACAGCTCAAGAAGCTACATCCAACTCCTGTGCCAGTAATACATTTATTATTTATGTTTTCAATTACATTTCCATACCAACCTCTGTGTGTAAAATTTAACCATATACCACCAAAGAATTAGGTCTGTTTTCCTTACAGCAGGCACTGTACCTCCGACAAGGACACTGTTCCCCTTGACCCAAGTGGCATAATTCCCACTGTGAGTCACGGGGGGAGTCCTTTTCCCCTTTTCCAGATGCAGTCTCACCAGGGTGGAGTAGCACAGACAGGTTTCCTTTACCAAACACATTTGACAACCAGCTCATTGATAGTAACTCAGATGACAAGATCAAAATGCCTGGATTTAAAGCCTGAACTTAGCATCCTACACGTTCCAAGACCAAGCAATTGTTAAGGGAGATGGCGCAAAGGTATGGCAGAAGAGCCTTTGTAGTCTTTGATATCATGTCCTGCTCTGGCAGGGGGATTGGACTAGATGATCTTGCTAGGTGCCTTCCAATCCCTAATGTTTGGTGACTCTGTGATTCCTAAAAACATTTGCAGTTTATTATGACAGCAGAATATTTGTGGTTTTCCTCTCATTTGGGCTTCAGGATGAGTGATCCACCGACACTGTAGTTTTACAAGTCAAGAATTAACTATTGTAAGTAAACAGCAGTTGGAAGGACTAGCTGGATTCCAAGCACTGAACTCAGTAAAACCTGTAATTCACCACCTAGTCTTCTACTTTGAAAGTAACGGACATTGCCTAGATTTTAAATAAGAACACATCTCTTGCACGTGTGCTAAAGCACATCTGACATCGTGTGGATGCATTAAAATATTGTGAAATTGCTTCATTTTTTCTCTTCTATTTTAAAGTCTTTTGTGGCACAGCGTAGGTTATAAAACACAGGACCATACAGAAGAGTTTAAAAGATGCTTAGATGTAGTGTTGGGGGATCTGGTTTAGGGGTGAACTTGTAGAGTAGGGTTGATGGTTGGACTCGATGATCCCAGGGGTCTTTTCCAACTGGGGTGATTCCGTGGTATCACAATCCTAGTGTCATGCTGGATGTATTATGTAACAGGAGCACTGATGACTTTTGTGGAATATGTGTGTATTTGAACTGGTCACATCTTTTCCATTTGCTGCTTCTCCAGTACCCCCCAGTACCCTATATGACAGAGGTTTGGTTTTTTTCATATCAATTCCAGTTTAATGCAAAATTTCTGTGCTGTGATGCACTAACACTCCAAAATACTCTCAGTATATGAAGAAAAAAGAATCCCAAACCCCTGGAAAGCTGATATTACAAAAAGACAGGAAAAAGAAAACCATTCATTTCCACACATTTCTCTGGAATATGAATAAATGAGCATTTTTTTGGAGTATTACTTGATTCTGTACTGTTAAAGGAGCTGTAGGCACTTGCTGTTTGTTTGCTTTCTTACTTGAGCATAGCTTTACAAACATAATATTGTAGAGTTGTGGGATTCCAGGCAGCAGTTAAAATAATTAAAAAACATGTTAAAATAATTTAAAAAGCTCTAGTTGCTGATATGAATTACAGGGTTTTGACAAATGCATTTACTTAAAAGAGGAGTGTGAAGATATAAAGAGCTGTCGAGTAGCTTCTACTAATTTGAGACAATTTACAGCTTGTAGCTACCATGAATGAAATTGGTCCTATCTTCTTTGAAATCATCATCTTGAGATTAATGTTCCTAAAATAGGATTGAAAACAACATTCAAGCTACTGCAACTCACAGAATCACAGATCCACTCTGGTTGGAAAAAAACCCTGGGATCATCAAGTCCAACCAGCTACCCTCCCTTAGAAGTGCACCCCTAAACCACATCCCTCAACACCTCATCCAAACAATCTCTAAACACATCCAGGGGTGGCAACTCAACCACCAACCTGGGCAGCCCATTCCAGTGCCTGACCACCCTTTCTGTGAAAAAACTCTTCCTAATATCAAGTCTGAACCTACCCTGTTGTAGCTTGAACCCCTTCCCTCTTGTTCTATCACTAATTGCTTGTGAGAAGAGACCAGCACCAACCTCTCCACAATGTCCTTTCAACTCTTTGAGGAGAACTGAACAGTTGTGGATTAATGGGATTGGACTGGATGATCTTTCAAGGTCCCTTCCAATCCCTAATGTTCTGTGATTCTGTGTAACGTGAGGCATCTCATTTCTGGTTAGATCTCGCGCTTCCAAAGTGAAGCTTCGTGCTTCGTGCTGCTTATACCTCCGTCTGTTGTGCCACTAACCTCTTAACAGTGGGCTTCACTGAGTCAGTTGACTAAACAGAGGTGCCCACTGCTATTTACAATGTTCAAATTCAATCGAGAAACGTGCACCAGGTACGGCACCGACAGGCTTCCTTGTGGGGACCGTCTTCACCTTCTTGCTCGTTCATTAGTCGCTGTCCTCCATGCAATCGTATAGCAGTCACAGTGGGGGTGACAGAGCCCTGGAAGGGGCTGCCCAGGGGGGTTGTGGAGTCTCCTTCTCTGGAGACGTTTTAAACCCACCTGGATGTGTTCCTGTGTGACTGGGTCTAGGTGATGCTGCTGTGACGGGGGGATTGGACTAGATGATCTTTCGAGGTCCCTTCCCATCCCTGATGTCTCTTGTGATTCTGTGATTTATCTGTGTTTCCATGGAACCGTTTGCTGTCGATTGATTTCACATTCAGACATACGGAATGACTCATTTATTAGCTCCAGTCTCCTTATTTGCATGGACTACTTGTATCAAGATCATTAGCCTTGAACAACCTCACTAGTCCTGTTCGTGGCTACGAGCTTTTAAGTTATAAGCTCAGTTCTTATCAACGTTCAACTGTCAAGTTTTCAGTCAGTTCTAATTAGTCTCAAGTTAAAAAAGAAAAGACATAGCAACAAAAAACCCCTAACAGCGACATATTCTTAGTGGCCATGGTTTCTTCTTTGTCACACGCTCAGACAGACGTCTCCACGCCGTTGGTATTTGAGCATTTTACAGTGTCTGAAATGGTTCTAAATCGGAATTACCTATCTGAAAATTATTAATGACATTCTTGGCGTCCCATTAATGTTATTTATTATTTATTGTGTGTGAGACGGAACTGCCTAGAGGCCTTTGCAAAGGATCAAGGGCCCGTGGAGCTAATCTCTTGCTAGGCATATCAATCCAGATGGATGAGCAAATGCAGGAGCACATGGCAAACAGCAAAACCTGTTTGTCAGCTCAGCGTCCCAGCCTGCACAACACAGCCGCAACACAGAGGCAGCAGCAGCCTGTGCTAACTGGCACCATCAGCTGTCACAGCTGAAAGGACGTGAATTGAAGAAAATTGGGCTGGTTTTAGACTTATCTACTATGAATTGCCTCATCTGTTCTTGGGCTGGAATGATCATGTTTGCTAAAGCAGGCTTTGAAGGTGGGAGGAAGTGTTTGGTTCTTTCTGAGCCTGCGATACGTGATCAGGATTTGGCTGAGGAGCACAACCAGACCAGGAACCAGGGAAGCAGACCCTTGTTGTGCATTGTTAAGGTTCTTCTCAGAATGCTTAACTTTTACTCTGGTGAGAGAGGACAGAACTAACAGTGCTGTATGGCACCCGTTGTGTACATCAAGTGGACTTTCTCTGAAATAGGTGACATTAAAAAGCCCTGCAGGTCTTCCCCAATAGGAACTCCTTCCACCCGCCACTGATAACGCATTTACTGGTATTTGTCCTTCCTAACCCTCCAGAAGGCACTTCTTCACAATGAGGGTGATGGAGCACTGGACAGGCTGCCCAGGAGGGTTGTGGAGTCTCCTTCTCTGCAGACGTTTAAAACCTTCCTCTGCAACTGGATCTAGGTGATCCTGCTGTGTCAAGGGGATGGGACTGGATGATCTTTCGAGGTCCCTTCCAATCCCTAATGTTCTGCCGTTCTGTGATTCTCTACCTTCCAATGACCCAATGGTCAGCACCTACTCTGTGATCAGGGAATCTAGGGTGAGTGATCTGTTTGGTTGTAGATCTCTGCTGTGAGCCTGGGTCACTCATTCGGCTTTCTCAGTGGTTTTTAACCGATGTGTTTTATAGAGGATGGTGTTGCCTTCCTGTGGAGCCATGAAGATTCAGAATTTGTTATTGGTAGGTGGTCTCTGCTTGTCATCCTCTGGTCTCTCACATCACTTTTTTAGGTACCTTTGAATCTCCTTCTCTGGAGACGTTTAAAACCCACCTGGACATGTTCCTGTGTGACTTAGTCTAGGTGGTCCTGCTCTGGCAGGGAGATTGGACTGGATGATCTTTGGAGGTCCCTTCCAATCCCTAATGTTCTGTGATTCTGTGGTTGTGTGACTGAGAAGCTGGTGGTGAGAGATGCCAGAGTTCAAGAGCGACAGCGGGGCTGCTGTGCGAGGCTCACGCTAACAGCTGCAGTCCTTTATTAACCATCACAGTTTCTCCCCTCAGACTGCTCACGCTCAAAGACCTCCACAAGCAGCCCAGAAACACGAGTGAAACCAGGAAATTTCCAAACAGCAACAAGGCTCAATAGCCAAATAAAATGAACGAGCTGGCCTCGGAAATCCTCGTAACTTGCCACCCAACAACAATAAACCAGTCCTACAACACAAACGAGAAAGGAAACAAAGAAGCCTTTTAATTATTTACAGTAGGCTTATTGTGGCTAAGTAAACAGTGGCCAAGGGCTTATAAAGCTAGCCCTGCAAAGTGAGTTTATGCAGTGTTGTATAGCCTGGATGTTTCACTACACAGCTTTTTTTTAACCAGTTCCACTCCAATGTAGTAAAGCGTTATCTCCCAGCAGAAAGGCTCTGAACCTGGGAGATGGTTTTCCACTCACTACCTTCACTGCAGTGATGTTGCATTAGATAAAAGTATTATCATTTTTTGTCCTTAAACTGGGAAATAATTTAGCTTTAAAGACAGAAAATAGTGTGCTGGCAGAAGGAAGTCTCATGGAGTGGGAACATCATAGTCCCACTGTACCCCTAATTTCCCACTGTACCCCTAATTCCCCGGTCTATGCTCTGAGGTGGCTGCTTGTACCTCTTTGGCATATTTTTGAACCTCTGCCTCCACCTGAGAATGTCTTAGGCAGCAGGACCTGTCCAGCCTAACCCACCTTGATGTGTTCCTGTGCGACTTGGTCTAGGTGATCCTGCTCTGGAAGCAAGGGTTGGACTAGATGACCTTTTGAGGTTCCTTCCTATCCCTAGACTAGGTGATCTTTGGAGGTACCTTCCAATCCCTAATGTTGTGTGATCTTCTGAGGTCCCTTCCAATCTCTGATGTTCTGTGATTCTGTGATCTTCTGAGGTCCCTTCCAATCCCTAATGTTCTGTGATCTTCTGAGGTCCCTTCCAATCCCTGATGTTCTGTGGTTCTGTGAATATTTTTTAGATTGTTGTGTAATACTGAGTTCCTGATTTACAGTGCATGATGCCCTGTCTCCTCTGTTCCATCTCACACACATTGCCCCTTGTCCTATCACCAGATGCCCCTGAGCAGAGCCTGGCTCCATCCTCCTGACACCTACCCTTCACATATTTATCAACATTAATGAGGTCACCCCTCAGTCTCCTTTTCTGCAAGCTCAAGAAACCCAGCTCCCTCAGGCTTTCCTCATCACAGAGATGCTCCACTCCCTTCATCCTCTTCATGGCTCTGCGCTGGACTCTCTCCAGCAGTTCTGTGTCCTTCTTCAAGTATGGTTTGAATGAAATATAATTTTTGGGCTACCAAACAGGCAGCCAGGAAAGGAATTGCAAATACAGATAAAAAGCAAGAGGCACTAGGGAAATGTCTCGCTTTATTTGACGGCAATCAGTCAGTTGGTTGTCCTCAACACGGGTCAGACACAAAACACCTTGCACGTTAAATTCTGTTAGGCTTTAGAGTGTATTTTTTCTTTTAATAAAAAATAATTTATACCAAATCCCACAGGAAAAAAGTCAACAATGCAGCTACCTTCCGATAGACTCAAATGATGACTCTTATACAGAGCCCAGGATGTGCCAGACGCTATCACTTCTGTGGTTTATCCACTTTCCAGTGACGGGCTACGTAAGAGACCGATCACAGAGAGTTATAAAGACTTTTAACTCTATTAATAACCTTTTTCTTAACTATAAAGTTTCATTATCGGTCGGTTTACGTAGCGGTGCTGCTGCTTTGGCAGGCAGGAGAGGAGCAGTACTTTTAGAAGAAGTTTTTCACATTCAGGGATAAAGTAAATCTTTGCAGAAAGCATTGACTTTCTTGCAGGGGAATCGACTGTATAAATACACTCCTGATCAAATTAAACTTGTCCTTGTCCATGTTTTGACAGACCTAACAAACTGCAGACAAGGCGCAGGATTATTTGAAAGAGTAAACATGTCCCAGTGATTTAATTTTGTGAAGATAGCGCTTTAATTTCAGTGTGATTTATTAGTTTTCCTTTGAAACATTTTGGGGCTTTTTTTTGTTCATCTTTTGTGTCTGTTTGTTTGTCTTTTTCTTCCCTCAAGGTAACGTAGCAGTAGTGAAGGCAATTTTCCTTCCCTGTCAACTTCTTGCAGGGGTTTCTCTGTCTGGAGAGACCACATCTGGAGTGTTGTGTCCAGTTCTGGGCCCCTCAGTTCCAGAAGAACACAGAGTTGCTGGAGGGAGTCCAGAGTAGAGCAAAGAGGATGATGAAGTCTTTTCTGAGGAAAGGCTGAGGGAGCTGGGTCTCTTGAGGTTGGAGAAGAGCAGACTATAAATACATGTCTATAAATATGTGAAGGGCGGATATCAGGAGGATGGAACCAGGCTCTTCTCAATGTCATCTAGTGATAGGACAAGGGGCAATAGATGTAAGCTGGAACAGAGGAGGTTTCATATAAATATCAGAAGGAACTTCTTCAAGGTGAGGGTGACAGAGCACTGCAATGGGGTGCCCGTGAGAGTTATGGAGTCTCCTTCTCTGGAGATGTTTAAAACCCACCTGGATATGTTCCTGTGTGACCACATAATCACTAGGGATTGGAAGGGACCTCGAAAGACCATCCAGTCCAATCCCCCTGCCACAGCAGAATCACCCAGACCAACTCGCACAGGAACACATCCAGGTGGGTTTTAAACGTCTCCAGAGAAGGAGGCTCCAAATTTGTCTAAACAAGTTCCACCTTCCCAACTCTGTGTTAAAACAGAGCTGCATAGCCAGAAACAATTATTCAGTCTGAAGTAGATTTATCTCAGAGCACCTTGGATTAAATTCCTTTCTCAGAGGTAATTGCAGTCGAGTGTGATGGTGCAGATTCTTCATTACTGCACTCAAGTCGGGCAGCAAAAGCAGGTATCTAGCCTTGAAAGCTCTTTGCAGGAGGCATTATTCTTCCTATTTTTTTCACTGTTTTCTTTGATTTCCTAGGAGACTTGTGAATCTGATATTGCCAGAATCTCATGATTCTGGGTACTTGTGCATTAAAAACTCTGACAAACATTTTACAGACGTGTGGAAGGATCATAACACTGTGTTTTTATTGCTTTGGCAGTGACTTCCAGCCTAGTTCAATACGTGCTCTGAGTAGCTTTGAGAATAAGGTTAAATAATTACTGCACAGTGCTACTGCATGAATTCTTTAATTTAATTTTATATGGGTATGTGTTTGGCTGTCTTGAACCCTTCATTCTGAAATGACACAGAAATCCAAACAAACTGTCCAACTTGCTTCTTACATCATGGGGGACTGTGGTATGACCCGGGGGGGGGAATCACCTCAGTGGTCAAAAGTAAAATGAATAACCTCTCTAGATCTGCTAACCATCCACCCCAGGGTTTCTTTGGCCTTCTTGAACACAAGAAGAGACATTGCTGGCTCATGGTCATCATGCTGTCCCCCAGGAGTCCCAGGTCCCTTTCTCTTACACTGTTCTCCCACACATCAGTCCCCAGCTTACACTGGTACTTGCTAAGCTTGGTCTTTTCTCTGTATTAGGCAATTTAACTCTGCTCCTCATTGTTTTGAAGAGAAGAGTCTCTGACTCTTTTCTTTCCAAGCACTGATACTGCCTGATGTTGTGATGGCCTTTATCTGTGTTTAACTGGGACTTGACCTGTTTTTATTGTGTCCACTTAGATCCCTAGGACAGACTCACGCTTACGTACAGCACTAACTTAAAAAAATTCCATGGGCTCCAGCCGAAGCCTGTGATGAGATTAACTGTGATTCTGACTGAGATTTATTTCAGAGCATTCACATTATTAGAGCCATTTCATTAAATGGCTTTTTTTTCTGAAATCTTCGCAGAAAAGGAGGCACTGTGCTCTTGTACTTTCTCTGCAGCTTAATGCCATCAATATACATAAATTCAAACTAAAACCAAATTCTATCTCAATATTTATTTTATTACCAGTTGATAGGTCCATGGGTAGAAATGCCATTCACAGCACAGGGGTGCTTCATAATAGACTAATTTGCATAAGTACTAAATAATTTACATATATAAATTATATATCAAAATGATCTCTAGAATCTATTCAATTCAATCATATTGTTGTTTGTAGCCTTTAATACTGTTGAGTCTTTAATATTTAAATCTAGCACCTCTTCCAAAGCAAACCCACAGGAATTCTGTAAAATATTTTAAGAGCTCTACTGACTTTTTTTAGGATGACAGCTGGAACTTGATTTTGCTGTACTAAATGAGAAACAGCATAGTCTATCAGCTTTTTTGGATCACAATCCAACCTTCATAGGAAGATTATCTGAGTATTGAGAAAAGCTGTTAATCATCCAGAGAACTGCAGTTGTGCAGAGAGGTGATCAGGTGGGCATGGAGACACCGCCCCAGTGATTCCCAGAACCTTCTCCGTTCAATGAGAGCTTTTCACTCTGGTAGGCAGCCCGAAGAAGGACCAGAATGTTACCCCATCCAGGGTTAGAAAACTTACCAAACATCAGCAGAAAATTAAGTACAGCTGAGTGGATTAGACAGCTTCCAAGGTTTTCACAGGAACTGCTGGAGTCAGGGTCGAGTGGATCTCCACCATACCCAATGGTCATACCCAACATGAAGGTCTTGTTTCACACAACGTTAGAGATTGGAAGGGACCTCGAAAGATCATCCGGTCCAATCTCTCTGCCGGAGCGGGATCACCTAGACCAAGTCACACAGGAACACGTCCAAGTGGGTTTAATCTGTCGAAACATTTGGCCAGAGGTGTCACAATGTCACTAGAAAATCCATGCATCAATATGTAAGTCAAGACTAGACCAAAATAGTTTCTTAATCATGCATTTTTTTTTAAATGTGGAATTATGTGGATACATCCAGCCACGTGCAGCCTTCACTGTGAGTGTCTGTGTGTCCACTGATGACCCTAGACGTGTTCTGTAGTCAGTGGGGAGGAAATTGTGCTTTGTGATGGCATCATTTCCCTTGCTCTGATGTGCACATCCCTATTGTATGTGATGAACTGAATTCTGAACGTGCTTTCTTTAGTCCACTGACTGTGAGGGAAGCCCAGGGTGATTAGGCCATATGTAGTAGTTTAGTATTGTTGACTAAACACGGTATCTGATGATTTTTGAGATTATTTCCAGCCGTGGCCTCCTCTGAACATCCTGTGTTGTGTCTTCCAGCCCCTGCGGATGTCTGAGACACCGTAGGACACACAAAGTAGAACTGGGCTCCTGTGAGTGAGTTCAGCCCTAGGTGCCCTCTGCAGGATGGGCACGTTGCTCTCTGGACTCAGCACAGTGGACTGGACACGTCCTGATTCCCTAAACACAAGTATCTACTGCAATCAGCAATGGCTTGAAATGCATCAGACATTGTCCATCAGATGCAACACGGGTCTGTAGAAGATCTGTAGAAGATCTGTGTCCTTTGGTAGGAGGTGGAATACAGTGTTCACACTGTGGGTGAAGTGAGCTGTAGACCTCATCCACTACTGTGAAAGCTCTCACACTTGCCTCAGCTGTGGACATCTACCTACATGAGGTTCTTAGGGTTTCTGCAGTCTAGTGTTGAATACTTTTCCAACATGAGGGTGAATGAATTCCATTTATAGTAAATGTTGTCAATAAAATCTGTCCTTTTAGGAAGCATTTGTTCTTGCAGATGATAGTCTGCCACAGGGTTAGAAAGGCGAGCTACCTGCTTGGTTTATTTCTGACCTACTGAGCTGCATAATGTTTGATATCGCTCCAGCATGGGTAAAGCATTGCAAAAAAACCCAACCCCTCTTTTTCTTCAGAAATTAATCTTATCAAAAATGCTGCTAAATTCAAGTCTGGTAGAAAAGGCTCTTTGAAACGGTCACAGAAGCAGACAACAAATCAAGAACTGCACAATACACATCATTTCAGTTATCCTTGCAGACCTTGGGAGGGATTCAGTAGCTTGAACATAAGTGCCTAGTGCTGTTTGATATGCTCCAGGACACCTGAGACATCTGCATGGGGCTGACAGGTATGTCATAGGACTTACAAGAGACCTGTGTCCTCCTAGACAGGCAGCTGGAGACCAGGTGGGGCTGCCTGAGATGTCTCAAGTGGCAACAGATGCCAATGTTTAAGCAATTGAATCCTGCTCTTTGTGTACGATAGAAGCCGGACCACCATATGCGTTGCCTTGTCAGACACAATGCAGCTAGCATGAAAGCTTCCTCCCTGACAGGAATCACCATCAATGATTTGTCTTTTAAACTATGCTTAATAAATTATTAAGAAATGAATCCACATGCATTAAAGAAGCTTAGTGCTGGTTTCTGGGCTAACATAAATTATTGCAGCTGCACTGACTTCAGTGAAATGACTCCTTTCTTTTAATCAGCTGCGAGTCCAACTCCTGATAGGGCCTGTGCAGGGCTTTTACATTTCACATCCACTGGAGTCGAGAGCGTGTGCCGCTTGGCACAGTGTGTCAGGAGATGGATGCTGTGACTTGGGTGGCTTCAGATATTGCCCATTTTCTAGGGACACTTGCTGTGACTTGCATTTGCTCTTTCCAGTCGTGAAGAGCAAAATCATAGAATCCTAAAAATGAAATTGTATGTAAAAAAATCCCTCTTCTTCTTTAACTGTGGCATGAGAGCACGTGTCCTTCAGCCATTGGGTCATCTCTGGTAGCAACTGATCCAGATTCCTGAGGGTTTGATCCTTCCAGAGGAAGGCAGTAGTCTTTATAAATGACTCCAGGTGCACCCAGGAGAAAAGGAGAGTGGCTCTGGTTCAGGGAGCATCCAGTGGTGTAGCCCTCCCTTGGGAAGCTCATTTCTTCTGTGTTCACTAAATAAACAGAACATTAGGGATTAGAAGGGACCTCGAAATATCATCGAGTTCAATCGCCCTGCCACAGCAGGATCACCGAGATCCAGCCACACAGGAACTTACCCAGGTGGGTTTACAACGTCTCCAGAGAAGGAGGCTCCACAACCCCCCTGGGCAGCCCCTTCCAGTGCTCTGTCAGCCTCACCGGGAAGAAGTTCCTTCTCATATTGATGTGAAACCTCCTGTGTTCCAGCTGACACCCATTGCTCCTCATCCTATCACTAGATGCCACTGAGCAGAGCCTGGCTCCATCCTCCTGACACCCACCCTTCACATATTTACAGACTTTAATGAGGTCACCCCTCAGTCTCCTCTTGTCCAAGCTCAAGAGACCCAGCTCCCTCAGCCTCTCCTCATAAGGGAGGTGTTCTACTTCCTTCATTATCTTCGTTGCTCTGTGCTGGACTCTTGGGCATCAAGAATAAATAAATTGGGCATATTTTAGGCACTAAATTTGGTTGCAGCTGATTCCATCCTAACAGTCCAAACCCTTTATGCATCCGGTGTATTTTTTGAGGAAAGGTTGTGACAAGCCTCTTCATTTTTATCTACCCATTGCTGATATCTTTTGTAAAAACCACACTTTTCTGTCCTCTGTTTTTTTATCAGTCAGGGTGGTGTTTGTGCTTTAACCTTAAGTTCCCTCTCCCTGCTTTGCCNTACTGTGATTATACTGATTTCTTCAAGAGCAATGTGCTTTTGTTCTTATCAATGGTGAAGGAAACGCAACACACCAGAAACACAAAACATTACTGCTACTTGTAGGAGAGAAAAAATAACCACCATGTTCATGAGGTGACTGTCAGGCACTGGCAGCTGTCAGACCAGGCATGACAGCAGAGGAAAGGTATCACATGGATCTGCCCAAAGCCCGTTCACGTCAGCATTTAGAGTCACAATTTTCTGCAGCATTTAGCTGTTCCTAAGTTGTTTTAGGCTGACTGACAACCTCAGTTTTAACCTATTAGGCATCTTCCTGCTTCTCTGCTCTCCAAAGAGTGAGAATTGGCCCAACGCTGTGTTTAGCTACATTTCTGAAGTGATTTTGCCTGAGTAATTGGTTTTTGTTAGTGGATGAAGCTTCAGACACAAGCTCCCTGAAGTTTATATGTGAGCTACCGCTGCAGTTTCATGAGATGCCAAAGACTAACCCCAGGTACCAGTATAGACTGGGGACTGACCTGCTGGAGAGCTGCGTAGGAGAAAGGGACCAGGGGGTCCTGGTGGACAGGAGGATGGCCAGGAGCCAGCACCGCCCTCTTGTGGCCAAGAGGGCCAGTGGCACCCTGGAGTGGATCAGAAGTGGGGTGGTTGGCAGATCAAGAGAGGTTCTCCTCGCTCTCTACTCTGCCCTGGTGAGAGCACATCTGGAATGGTGTGTTCAATGAATGTGAGTTGGAGTATAGGAAGTCCCACATCAGTATGAGAAGGAACTTCTTCATGGTGAGGGTGACAGAGCAATAAAAGGGGCTGCCCAGGAGGGTTGTGGAATCTCCTTCTCTGTAGACGTTTAGAACCCTCCTGGACATGTTGCTCTGTGACTGGATCTAGGGGATCCTCCTCTGTCAGGCAGATTGGACTAGATGATCTCTCGAGGTCCCTTCCAATCCCTGATGTTCTATGATTCTGTGATCCTGTGGCTGAAGATGAGCTAAATGCCTCTTGCATGGAAGACTTGGGTCGGCCGTGTCAACAGATCTCATAACAAAAACTGCAGTGACACTTTGTGATGGAGGACTCTGGCTCAGTTTCCAGCAGATGGCTGGGGTGGAGCTGGTCATCTTGCTTTGAGGTTTTTTGAAACGTTTTATATGCTTCATGTGTTTCTAACAATTTTTAGTCATCAAGGGAAAACACTTGGCAGACTGGTGAGATGTGCTCTGGTCTGCTAAGCTAGGGAAGATACGAGCGTGTCTGCATGTGCACCAAAACCCCTGGACACGCTGCTTCCTTCCTTTGGGGCACCACACGGGGCTGGGGCCGTCAGGTCTCCAGGGGCTTTCGCAGCTAGAAGATGCTTTCCTCACTGCACAAGGCACACATTTTAGACAACAGGATAAATACAGGAAGCAGGGTGAAGTCTAGCCAGTGTTTTCATTGCTGTGCAGGTGGGTAAATCTGAGCTCAAAGTGCCACCACACTCACCAGTACAACATGAGTCAATTTCCCCTGCAGAGAATCGAGGAAGCTGCAACTGAACCGTGACTCCTTAGCAGCATTTTCTGGTAGAAAAGCAGTGACAAGGCCACAGGTAAAGTAGAGCAGCTAGAGTACAGGAATTTCTGTAAAAATATACTCCTCTTTTCCCCCCTTTGTTTCTTTTCCCCTGAGTTTCATAACAGGAAACCTTGTGGAAGGAACAAATGGGAAATGAGTCTTGCTAATGTGTTACCAAGGCTGGACATTTTCAGTGTAAGAAAAATAGTGCCTTATCCTAGATACAAGGGAGATGGATGGGTGACTTCATTAATGTCTATAGAGATATGAAAGGTGGGTGTCAGGAGGATGGAGCCAGGCTCTGCTCAGTGGCATCTGATGATAGGACAAGGGGCAGTGGGTGTGAGCTGGAACAGAGGAGGTTCCACATCAATCTGAGAAGGAACTTCTTCCCTGCGAGGGTGGCAGAGCAGTGGAAGGGGCTGCCCAGGGGGGTTGTGGAGTCTCCTTCTCTGGAGACATTTAAAACCCACCTGGACATGTTCCTGTGTGACTTGGTCTAGGTGATCCTGCTGTGACAGGGGGATTGGACTGGATGATCTTCTGAGGTCCCTTCCAATCCTTAATACTCTGTGATTCTAAGTTTGTCAGTAACTGTTGAGATTAAAGACCTAAAATCCCTGTGCTGAGTCTTCTTACCACACAAAAAAACATTTGGACCTGATTCACCAAAACATTTACTCAAGGTTTCCAGAACAGGTTAGTTATTTCTGTTGGCTTTACAACACTCTGTGAGGGTGAAGCTGGTTCAAATTCCCCTGCAGTACTTGTCTGGTTCTAACAAAATGTTCTTCCTGGTTTCACCTTCCACATTGAATTATTTACTACCAAAAGGGAGGTTATACTGTACTGGGATACGATTAGATCATGATTTGCTTCCCCATGGCCTGATCCTACACTAAGTAAGGTTTTCCTGATTACATCACAAGCTACTCAGTGTGATGTCTACATGTATTTGTCCAGCACGTCAGACATCCTTCATTTCATAGCAGAGGATATGTAAGAGTGGATAAGTTTACTCAGTGGTAAGTGAAAACTAAAACTTGATACGAGATGTTTTTGCATGAATCAGAGCAACTCTTTTCACTTGTTTCTCTTTTTCATCAAGACAGGCTCTAGTTTCGATATTTTTTTTACTATTTAAGAAGTTCTGTTCCTAATTTGGAGAACAATGGCTGATGTTTATATGAGTTTAGTCTGAGTAAGAGAAACAGCTTCTTTTGATTCAGCTGCAAACTGTTCAAATCTCTATCTTTGCTATCAACTGAAAATGGAAAAAATGTGAATGAAAAGACATTAAAAATACACCAGAGACTTCTTCAATGAAAACCTGATAAAGGCATAAGAACAGTAAGGAGCATGAGTCAAATGTCCAAAGACATCAAGCTAATCCGATTTTGAGTTTATCTGATGAATTCTGGAAAAACGAGAAGCTGAAGCCTAATTCAGTGTTTACATCTTCAGCTTTATTTTCTAGACTCTTTGTAACAGGATGACAGTAATGAAACCTAGAAACACATGGACTTCTGTAAAAGAATGATCGGCTAAAAAAGCTAAATATTTTATATAAACTAGTTCTGGGCCCCTGAGTTCAACAGGGACACGGAGCTGCTGGAGGGAGTCCAGCGTAGAGCCATGAAGATGATGAAGGGAGAGGAGCATCTCCCTGATGAGGAAAGGCTGAGGGAGCTGGAGGAAGGCTTGGAGAAAAACAGACTGAGGGGTGACCTCATTAATGTTTGTAAATACAGAAAGGATGGGTGTCAGGAGGATGGAGCCAGGCTCTGTTCAGTGGCACCCAATGATAGGACAAGGGGCAATGGGTGTCAGCTGGAACACAGGATGCTCCACATCAATATGAGAAGGTGAGGGTGAGTTCCCAGTGAGGGTGATGGAGCACAGGAAGGGGCTGCCCGGGGGTTGTGGAACTATCAGAAAGAAGAAAATACTTTAGATTAATTTCTTCCTAATAATTTGTGTATGCCCTTGAAGACAGCAGGCCTCTTTTGTGTACTGAGCAGAGCTTTAGTACTCCTTTTTCTCCATGTAATCAACATGTGCCTAATCTTCTACAGCACTTCCAGTACTGAAATTCAGAGGGAAATTGCTTGGAAACCAGTGTATAATACAGTTCCAACTACTTCCCCTCAAATAGAAATTAAATAGATCAATTCAATCCCCACTGACTTCCACAGAGCTACTTGAAGAATTAATTTATCATCAGATACCTATAGAGAGTTCTTAGTAGGCGCTTACAAATTTGTTTATCCATTTCAAAGTAAATGAACACTCCAGTCAAAACTCATGCTAAGTTTAATTTAACTAACAGTCACTGGAATTTGCTAGGCGTACATGTGGTCTCCTACTGTCAAAAATGTTCCCCGATGTATTTTGTGAGGTGAATTGGAGTCGACAATCGAACCTTCGCGTGGAAGTTCATGGGCTGAAACAAGTGATGAAATAAACGGTTGTACAAGTGGATCATTTAACTCACAAACACCGACAGATCCTTTTGCATTTAGTTATAATACAAAGCTTCAAACTTATAAAAGATGTGTGCAAGATGAAAAGAGGAGTGTGAAATGAAAGAGTTCCTCCATTTTTGATACTTACAACCTCCTTCTCTGCAATATTTATGAGTGTGAGCTGGAACGTAGGAGGTTCCACATCAACATGAGAAGGAACATCTTCATGGTGAGGGTGACAGAGCACTAGAAGGGACTGCCCAGGGGGGTTGTGGAGTCTCCTTCTCTGGAGATGTTTGAAACCCACCTGGATGTGTTCCTGTGTGACTTGGTCTAGGTGATCCTGCTGTGGAAAGGGGATTGGACTAGATGATCTTTCGAGGTCCCTTCCAGCCACTGATGTTCTGTGATTCTATGTGATCCTATGGAAGCGGTACCAAGTACTGTTTACTCACCTTACCCAAACATGTTAAGATATTCTTGAGTAGTAAGGAAGGTAGCTAAATACACACATTTTGATGCAGCACATGAAAGTTTTTAATTAAATGGAAGTTGAATGTGTTTGTTAAATTGAGTTCTGTCCTTGTGGAAGTGCGAGAGGGTAGAACACACAGAATAACTAGCACTTAGCACGTTAGCGCCGTACAAAACTTCAGCAGTGAACTCTCATTAGCAGAAAATAATGTCAAATACATCAGACAACATCTATGGAGTAAGAATGGTCTTGGACAGCTTGTTACACTTGAGTTTGGGAGGCGCAGCGTAAGGTGAGAGACTGGTTGCTGCGCTGTGGCTAGGGACGGACTGAGCGTGCAGTACGTCGACGTGAGCTCATAAGTGACTTCCATTTACTGAACTGACGGTCTTAAGACTTGGGATCCTTCTCTAAAAATCCACGTAAGATGGATGACTTGCTTTCAGATTCACTTAAGCAAAGATGTTTGGCCACGTTTAATTTGCTAAAGTAATTTCCAGATGAGTAGTTTCCTCCAATTGTCCATTAACATTAAGTGAGATTAAGGGTTCCATTAAATACCGATTCCTTTACTCAGGAGATTTCTGTGCCTG
This sequence comes from Rhinopomastus cyanomelas, assembly GCA_013400115.1. NCBI lineage: Eukaryota > Metazoa > Chordata > Aves > Bucerotiformes > Rhinopomastidae > Rhinopomastus > Rhinopomastus cyanomelas. The sequence continues at coordinate 150,937 of VXBP01010286.1, forward strand.
GACAGCTCTCCTGCTGATATTTATGAGAACTCTTCTGACACACTCATACCTCCTGTGCTAAATATTTTAAATTCCTCCAAAGAGACAAGGCGAGTGGCTTTGCTCTCATTACAAGGAAATCTCAATTTGCTGCCCAAATTAGCTGTGGAACCCAAACAACACGAAATGCACACCCATCTGCCTGATAAATGTTGACAGCAGCCTCTTGCCAGAAGTACAGCCGTTTACATCCAAAGTATTACAACTAGTTGTGTTCACAGAGCATTTATTTACAGCGGGGAATTCTTTGCAATGGTCTCTGACAAGCTCTCAGAGTGTGATTAGCGATGAGAGCCCTTCAAAAATAGAGTTTAGAGAGGGAACTAAACCACTGCTTGTTTATACAGAATTTACTAAACCTTTTCAGGCAGAACATGAGATGAGGTCCAGCATTCTCCTGAGACATTCACTTCTCCCAAGTTCTGACTGAGCTGTGCGTGGGAAATAGTAAACAGGTTTGTCTGGTGTAGGTGAGAAAGGTTTGGGTGAAGTAAATACAGATGGTGTCTAATTTATGGCTCAGAATCACAGAAGATTAGGGATTGGAAGGGACAAGTCCAGCGCAGAGCAACAAAGATGATGAAGGAGGTAGAACACCTCCCTTATGAGGAAAGGCTGAGGGAGTGGGGACTCTTGAGCTTGGAGTAAAGGAGACTGAGGGGTGACCTCAATAATGTTGATAATATCATGAAGGGTGGGTATCAGGAGGATAAACATGGAGCATGTTGAGTTGGTTAAAGGATGAGTGTCAGGAGGATGGAGCCAGGCTCTACTCAGTGTCATCTAATGATAAGACAAGGGGCAATGGGTGTGCACTAGAATAAAGTAGGTTCCACATCAATCTGAGAAGGAACTTCTTCCCAGTGAGAGTGACAGAGCACTGGAAGGGGCTACCCAGGCAGGCTGTGGAGTCTCCTTCACTGGAGATGTTTAAGACCCGCCTGGACGTGTTCCTGTGTGACTGGATCTAGGGGATCCTGCTGTGGCGGGGGATTGGACTGGATGATCTCTCGAGGTCCCTTCTAATCTCTGATGTTCTGTGATTCTGTGACCATAGCAGGATCACCTAGATCAAGTCTCACAGGACCACATCCAGGCAGGTTTTAAATGTGTCCTCACTTTTTGGTATTCCAGACTCATTTGAATCATGGAATTAGAAGCAAGTCTCACTAATTAGTCTTCTACTTTCAGCTGTGACAACGTTATTTTATCTTTCACACGCTGGGAAGTGATCTATAAAGTGTTCTGTTGATCTTATCATACTTCATTGATTATAAATACGAAGCTGAAAGAGCAGAAGAACCCATTCATAAAACCAAAGGGGAAATAACATTCCAACTTATGCCAAGACATTAAGAAAGGCCCCATTTCCAATCTAAAAGTGTTCAAAACATTTATGTGAAAAATAAGGGCAGATCACAGCACAGCAACTACTTTTTGAATAGCCCAGGAGACTTTGAAAGGTCTGGGGTTGAACTCCTGCTCTTGCCTAATGTTCATGTAAAGCAACACCTCTAAAATTGGCTTGGAACCTGCCTCATCTGTGCATCTCCTAGACAAAAATTTAAGAGTAAATGTAATTGGAAGTGTTGAAGATGTCAGAAAATATTTGGAGACGAAAGCACTGGTATCTGGGGCATAATTTTGTTCTCTTTTCTGCCAGTACAAATGTATTAGCTTCAGTGGCATAAACATGTGCATATATTACATCGACATGAGAGTTCTTGTCTTTAGTTCCTACTCTTCTAATAGCCACACTACAGAAGATAAATTCAGATGAATTACTGCAAACTATTACAGAATTATGAGTCATTAGAGCTCCTTCAGATTAAATTATCACTATTCCAGAGCAGCTGAAGACATCCTGCGTGATGGTTTATTTGGAAAGAAAAATAGCATCAGATACTAAACCAGAACCCATTACAGGTTTTGAAAGAAGAAAAAGGTCTGACAAGAAGGCAAACTGACTTTTTTATTCTGATAAGTGGGTCAAAATATTGACAAAACTTCAGCTCCAGGGAATACGTTAGGAGCAGTGAGGTCCTCAGACCTACACTTTCTTATGCTGCATAGTGAAACGGAGAGGAGCAGGCACCCTGAGGTCACTGTGCATCTGACCTGTTCCAGACACTGTTTGGATAAGAAAGAAGTGCCTCCTTCCTTCTGTTGACTATAAGAGGAGTCTGAAGTAACTGAGATGTAGACACCTAAATTGTTTGTATTTGGTCTGGTAAAATCTTCACCATGAGAAATCCCTCAGCTGAGTGTTACTGGTCCCTGTTAAATGTGCTCCCCAATGCTTCCGAGGTGTTATGAAGTACAGTAGGGCCATAAGTATTCGTTAGAAAATGCTAATTTCTGTCATGTGATGCTCTGATCACTGTGCAGTTTGAATTATCAACAAATGCTTTTTTCATACAGATCTTGAATTCATCAGGTGACTTCTGTGAGTGATGCTCATTATGGGTGTGTGAGAAGGGACCTGTGAAGGAGCTGCTCTTAAAAACCAGTTGTGCAGCTGTGAATTTACCAACTTATGATGATTGCTGTAAGGCAACAGGGATTGACTTCCCTTTTCTGCTGACAGCCAAGAAACAGGTCTGCAGGACATGGGTCCTGCATGTTGGTCACAACAATCCCAGCAACGCTCCAGGCTTGCGGCAGTGTCCATGGAAAGCAGTCCGGCAGAAAAGGACCTGGGAGTCCTAACTGACAGGTGGCTGCATATGAGCCAGCAGTGTGCCAGGTGGCCAAGAGGGCAAATGGCATCCTGGCCTAATCAGGAACTGTGTGTCCACCAACAGTAGGGAGGTGATTGTCCCCCTGTGTTCAGCACTGGTGAGGCTGCACCTTGAGTGCTGGATCCAGTTTTGGACACCTCAGGACAAGAGAGACATCAAGGTCCTAGAGCAAGTGCAGAGGAGGGCAATGAAGCTGGTGAAGGGCCTGGAAAATAGATCTTACGAGGAGAGATTGAGAGAGTTGGGGGTGTTTAGTTTGAGGAAGAGGAGGCTTGGGGAAGACCTCATCACTCCCTACAGCTGTCTGAAAGGACACTGTAGAGGTGTTGGTGCTGGTCTTTTCTCACAGGTAATTAGTGACAGAACCAGAGGAAAGGGCTTCAACCTTCAGTAAGATAGGCTTAGACTAGACATCAGGAAGAAGTTCTTCATGAAGAGAGTGGTCAGGCACTGGAATGGGCTGCCCAGGGTACCCTGGATGTGTTTAAAAGTCACTTAGACGTAGTGTTGAGGGATCTGGTTTAGGGGTGACCTTGTAGAGTAGGGTTGGTGTTTGTACTCGATGATTCCAAGGGCCTTTTCCAACCTGAAAGATTCTGTGAATTACTATGGAAATTAAGAAACTTCAGGATTCCTGACTTTGGAATCTGGAGAAAATAATGACTCAAAACTAAATAATTGAACGATTATAGTAATTGCACCAGAAAGAGAAAAAAAAACCCCGAGAGATATTTAACATTCTGTGAGATTAACCCCTTTCCCATGCAAAATACCAGTATCACTATTAAGAGGATGAACTTCCATGGTCTCTGAGCTCAATCCTGTGAACACTTACGCACATCACACTTGATTGCTCTTGCTGACAGAATTATACAGTAAGTAGATGACAGGAATGCAGCGGAGCTCATAGGTTTGGAATTCAGCACAGCACGTGTCCTTGTGCCTCATGACATACCACAACTAAAAGTTACGTACAATTTGGCTATAAAAGAAGCTGTAGTAGATATGAATTAGATGCAACTTCTTCAAACAGCCTTCACCCTGCCTCCTAGGATTCCCTCTCCTCTATTGTTTGCATTTGCACAACGTGCTGAGCGCGGCGTCTGAAGTTCAGACGTCACCTAACGTTGTGCTGGGCAGACAGTAAGGGTGCAAACCCAACATTTTCCTATTGCCTAAGAAGATTGATGGAACTCTCAAAACTCTGGTCACTCCACAGGTGGAAAGTGCCCATATTGCCAGCTGTTGTGCAAAGACCAGGAGGACGTGGGAGAAGGGCTGCTTCTGGTTCAATCTTGGCTGATCTGTGCTTCTTTCACTCGTGTAAACAGCTAGTTCTTCGGGGTTTGCAGTGTCTTTTACAACCTCTTCGTGTTGCCAAAGGCACAGACGTATCTCTTGTTTTTACTTTATTGTTTTTCACTTCTTAGTAGATTTCATTCAAAACCAGAATTTAAAAGTAGAACTCTGTGGCCTTCACAGAAGTTGCTACAACCACAATTTTTCAATCCATTTACAAACATATTTCAACAGTATTTTTGAGTTTGTTTGGAGCATGCTAGGTCACGTAGCAACGGCTGTTTTGGCCTGTCTTCCTCTCTCCTTCCTCTTCTCCGATCTGGGAGACTGCATGGTCCTGTCTCTGTCTTGCTACTCCCCCTCTCCCACTGTTCTCTGCAAAAGGGGCTCACAGGCAAGCGGTGGAAAACAAACAGAAATTGTCTCCCCTCTCAAATATGTTTATTTGCAGAGAAGCTGATTATCTCAGCTTGCACCAGAGGCAGGTCTGACTCAGAGCTAGGGGTCGTTCTTATGAAGCTTCTTACTGGTGACACACCAGCAGCGCCCTCCCCTACTACCAAAACCCTGCCAGATGCAAACCCAGCATGGTACAACAGGTGGTTAAAACATGGTCAGACAGAGCAGAAGATGGGGTTTCTAGGCAGGACTCATCATGGCAACTGACAGAATGCATCTCCTTGCCATGAGAGGGTTGTAAGCCACCCGTGTTCCTGTGTGACTTGGTCTAGATGATCCTGCTCTGGCAGGGGAATTGGACTGGATGATCTTTCAAGGTCCCTTCCAATCCCTAGTGTTCTGTGATTCTGTAACTGCATGACCACCTTGGGTAAGAACAACGACCACCAGCCTTTTAGAGTCCAGATACATCCTACATACACACGTCACTGCGCTTTTGTAGCTTTACACGTAGTGTAACCAGCGTACACAAGGGTATCTTTAGGGTCCAGGACCAACTCCCACGTCTCAGCTGGACCACCAGGTCCAGCTCATTCTGTATCAAGCCACAAAAACCAGACCCTTGGGGATAAACCGTCTCCAATACCAAAGCCCTACAGGTCTACGCTCATTGATGGATGGGATGTGCAACTAGATCCTCTATGATTCCCAGCTGGTCCCGATGCCATTACTCCTTGCAATGAAGGAAATTGACTTATTTCTGTTTTGCTGGCATAAAAAATGGGGCAAAACTAAAGTGCACTGGGTAAACCTGCAGCTGGAAATGAAAGGTGCAGTGACTGCCCTGCGAGAAGATGGGAGAGCAGTTTATTAGCAGCAGTTGTTATGAGTAGCACATGAAAAATTTGCAATGTTATTTTCTCCTGGGCAAAAGAACCTCCAAGCACCTCCCACAACATCCATCCTTCACCGTTAGTAGCATTCCAAGTGGGGTTAATGTTTATCGGGACGGTAATGGCTTATTGTTATATTCTAAATACGTTACATAAAACATGTGTTCTGGTTTTCAGTCGATCGCGCTGCACCAGAGGGGAGGAAATGCAATTAAAATAAAGACGACGCACTAACTGGTGTTTCTAAAGGCACTTTTTAGAATTTAAATCGTGACCTCAGCCTAGACCATAAATATAAAATTCATATGTGCTCTGCTTCCTGCTTATAATTACCTATCACAAGGTTCATAGTTTAAATGAAATTCTTTATGAAGCAAGAAATAGTATAATGGTGTTTTCTGGCTTCGTGCCCCACAGGATACATCAAGAAAAGATACTTTTTCTAATTTTAAAGAGAAATAAAAACATGTGGAACATATGCACTTTTGATGCTGTAATCCTATCAGAATATGTTTGTTTTTATTAAATTTACCTCATTGAATGTTTCCTTTTCTCAGTGCGTTCGGGGGGCGACGCGAAGTTCCACATGGTTTTAACAGTTATGTGAGTAGTCTGAAGGACCTTTCAGACGCTTCTCTTTATCCTTGTTTATAAATACTTGAAGCCTGTAGTCTGCTTGTTGGTAAAGGTTCCTCTTGTCTTGGCACAAAGCCTGAATAAACAGGACTTGGTTCGGTGAACTGTGCAACGGTTGAGGGTGGGCAGGGAAAAAGGATTAGTCCTGCCAGACTGTAGGTGGGCAACATAATTTAGATGAATGCCACCTTTGGGCCCATTTAATTGCCCCATTGCATCATGCAGGCTGTTCAAACCAGGGTGTCTTCACAGGCGTGGATTCATCTCTCCAGTCCAGGAGTCACCATCTTTCCGACAGTTCGTCTTTTGTCTGTGTCTCTGCGTCTTTGAAAGCCATCTTTGGTGATGCTTTACCGCTTGGCTCCTAGTGCAGGATCTCAAAGGTGTCCCTGTGCCCAGTAATGTCACCCCTGGGATCTAAAAGGACTGTCTCCCTGTTTCCTGTGTTAAGCTGTTCAATGGGCTGGACTGTTCACATGCACTACTTCAGTCACTCTGTGCAAAAGACCTCCCCTATGTTTTTGCACTTCGAGACTTCAGACAAGACATCAAACCACCAATGGGCACATGACAGAAATGTCCCAGTTGATCTTCATCCATGAGGGAGCTCATTTGCTATTAGTGTTTGCTCTTCACAGAATCACATTACATTTACAGAACACGAGGGATTGGAAGGGACCTCGAAAGAGGCCTAAAGCCTCTGCCACAGCAGCACCACGTAGATCAAGTCACACAGGAACATGTCCAGGTGGGTTTTAAACGCCTTCAGAGAAGGAGACTCCACAACCCCACTGGACAGCCCCTTCCAGTCCGATGTCACCCTCACCGTGAAGAAGTTTCTTCTCTTATTGATGTGGAACCTTCTCTGTTCCAGCTCACACCCATTGCCCCTTGTCCTACCATTAGATGACATGGAGCTGACCCTGGATCCATCCTCCTGACACCCACCCTTCACATATTTATCAACATGAATGAGGTCACCCCTCAGTCTCCATTTCTCCAAGCTCAAGAGACCCATCTCCCTGAGCCTTTCCTCATCAGGGACATGTTCCACTCACTTCATCGTCTTTGTAGCTCTGTGCTGGACTCTCTCCAGCAGTTCTGTGTCCTTCTGGGACTCAGGGGCCCAGAACTGGACACATCTGTTATGTTGGTCCTTGTGTGATCCTGCTGTGGTGAGGGGATTGGAGCAGACTTGTTTGGTTCTTCTAATCTTGCAAGAATTAGCACCTCCGTGGCCACCTGTGTACTTGTTTTAGCTCTCCCTAATTTTTTCCCAGTACAGTGACAGTACAGGTCACTCAACTGAGATGCGCGTTGCAGAAGCGCTGCGTTAAAGTACGCACGTGTCAGCTGGTAGATCTCGTGCCTGTTAATAACTCAAACAAGATAACGTTCGCTTCTCATCTTCGAGAAGCAGATGCAGACACCACCTTGCCAGCAAAACGCGTAGCAGTCAAAGTCAGAACGTCACGAGTGGATAACTGCTCTGATTCAGAGCATCTTCTGGTCAGAACAGCGGCATCAGACCACACGCTCCTCACTTGCCACGTTTTTATTGGTAGCCTTTATCATATTTGAACGGAAGAGTTGTGTTTGTCTCCTTCAGTGCTGAACGAAATCATGTTGCTTACTACTTATTGAAGAAGTAAATCTTTCTCTTACCTTTGTCCCTCTGCTTGATGGATTGTTTAGAGGAACAAAGCTGTTCTCCTCACTAAAACTGGCTTTGCCTGAGCCTCTGCTCATTCCTTTGTGCACTAGCTAGGTACCCTTTTCTTTTGTGAGAACTAAAGGAAGGTGCTGCTTCTGCTATTCCCCTCCTCTGGGATCCTTTCAAAGTTTTCATTTGGGTTTAAGCCCATTTGAGATCAATCAGCCCGCAGAAGACAGGCCAGGAACCCACCGTGCCGGACCGTTTCCATCAGCGTGTTGGATGTGCGCACAAAGCACCCTTGCGAGACCCGAGCTCAGAGACACCGCTCTGCCTTTTTCCTTTCCAGCTCACATTTTTGCCCTGGATCCCTGCATTGTTTTCAAGAGTTTCAGTGATGCAGAGCTGCTTACATTCTTTTGTCCGGAGGGGATGTTAATAAAGACCAACATTCTTCATTTGGTGAATGTAATAATGTCTGGAAGTCTCCACGTGTTGTGGAGTGATCCCAGGCTTCTCAGCCGCGGAGGTATCAGTTGAAAAACCCCTTATCTCCCCCAGGGAGGAAGCCTGGGATCCATTTATGTGTTCTTTGTAGTTGATAAAAAGATTACAAATGGCCAGTTAAAATTTCAGGATTATTCTAAATTACTGATTAGCGTGGTGAATTTCAAAACATTCAAACAAATGAAGACATGCTTTTTAAATATATTTCTTTTAATACTCACTGCTTCTAGGGCAGGTAGTTATAAAAGGCCAAAGGCCAACCGATTGGTTCCAGTCTGGAAACTTAGACGAGGGAAGTTCTTTAGGACCCCTGCTTTGGATCAGGAACAATTCGATAGAGCAGCAAGCTTTCTGGTTTCCTTTTCCCCCCCCTTCTCCTTGGGAAAGGATCAATTTCTCACTTGGAGGAGTGGTAGCAATAATAATAATAATGTAGGAGGTCGTCACTGCCCACCCTGTGATAATTTGCATCCCTAATGTTTTGATCTGTCTCTTCCTATTTCTCAGGAAATACATAACGTCGGGGTGTTTTCGTGAATTCCAGAGTCATTAAGAACTCATTCAAAACACACTAAAGCACGTTTACTAATATGTGGTGTCATTTTTTCATAAATTTAGGGAAACTAAGTGGCAGCTGTCAAAAACTATTTCTTTCATTATTTAAATCTATTATTAAATTTATTATAAAAATATTTATTTTACAAATGATTATTATTGATAGCAATTTTTTTAATTTTTGAACTAAGGGCTCCAATAGCTGCAGAGAGATTTTTGGTTAATTCTATGACATAGACATGGAATAAATAGTCCTTGTTAACCCTGATGGTGAATAGCGTGGAGGTTCTTCCTCTGCTGAGCATTGATGTCCCGAGTTCATCTGTAAATAGTTCTCATTGACATTTCTCGTGCAACCTGTGGTGGCTTTTCAAATGTTTGAAGTTTTTCTAAGCAATTTACTGTCTATTTAGTTCATTAATATGAGCACTTTAGATGTGAAATAGGATCAAAAAGAAAGACCCTGACCATCTTACTTAGATGTTAATGTAATAAAGTTTAACCCCGTCCTCTCTACAGCAATTGCTGACCCTTTAACCTCCTTTATACTGTTACCCTTCTACCCTTCCAGGACGATATTCCAGCTGACAGGGAAATAACACACCAAGGTACTGAAGCTCCTACTTAATCTTTATCTGTTGACCCTGTTGGCAAGCAATATCATCCATCTCTACTCTAAACATAAATTATGTCGAACTAATTGCTCCTTTTATGTCCTCTCTTCATCTCGCCAGCTCACTGGCTAGGATCTGTTGGCATGTACTGCTCACCTTTCCTCAGCCGTAGGATAGATGGCATGCCACAGGCACTAAGTCAACCCTCCTCAGCAACAAGAGCTCTAAATACTGCAAGGGGCCAGATATTGTCTCGTCTCTTCTCCTCCCACCCAAACAGGAACTGAAATTCCATGATACGGCTTCTTTGTGCTGATTCCTTACCTATCTCCTGTGTGACTTTCAAAGGAGTTTATTATTATTACAGAGCCCATTGTCAGAGCCCCTTCTTCTGTCTCTTGAAGTGCCTCCCACTGTCACTGCTGACTCCAGGGCCCCTTCTTGTCAGTTTTTACATTAATGACATTCCCAGTGTACCTAAAATCTGAAATATTTATGTTTGCAGATGACAATGTTCCTCTATTTGCTGTTAATGTCCCTTCTCTCCTTTGAAAAGACAAGTGTGATCAAGTAGCTTAATAACATGCAGCACCTATTTCCTTCCCACCTCTCTCTCTTGACAGAGATGTGGTTATGCTTCGTTCCTGCTCACAAATTAGTTACCCTTTTGTGCTGCACAAACTTCAGTGCTCTGGAAAAGTAGATTTTCTGCTTCCTTAATAAGGAATGGTTTATGTCTACAGAGGTCATCTCTTCAGGTCAGGGCTGAGGACTCTTGGCTCAACAGCAGAGGACAAGACCTGTGCTTCTCAACAGTAGAGCACAAGACCTTGCTTCTCTGGCATGTTTGACTTTTTAGAATGGCTATCTGTGTGATGGCACTTGCAAGTGTATACAGCTGTGTAAGTGCACCCTACATGTATGCACATGGGTGTCTTCCTTCCCCTAAGACTGCACTGAAGCATCCACAGAATCACAGACTCATTCAGGGTGGAAAAGAACCTTTGTTTCTGGAAAAAGTCTCAAGACTGCGTGTAAAAGCTTTGACAATGTAGGCTGGAGAGAACTCATCAAACAACATGGAAAGTCTGCCTGGAAGTGCTGTGCTTTGTGCAGATACTCAAGTTATCTTAAACACCAGCAGCTGTCTCACCACATGAGTGCAGCAAACTCTCAACGAACGCATCCTTCCCTCCCTCTCGGTCTGGACGGCGCACTTTGCTAACGTGAAGCCTGCTCCCACGTCACTGCAGATGTTCTCCGAGGCAAAGCTGAGGATGCAGGCTCAGAATCACAGACCCTGAGCCAGCAAGAAGTGAAACGTTACTGGACCGATGGAGACGGGGTGGATGACTCATCCTTAGAAGCAGACTGAGCAATGGACTTGATCTAGGTGACCCTGCTGTGGTGGGAGGACTGGACTAGCTGATCTTTCGAGGTCCCTTCCAATCCCTAACGTTCTGTGATTCTGCAGTTGAAGCCATACTTTCTTGGGGAAGAGGTTGCTGGTGGGAATTAACTATTCAACCACGCACAGCTTTTGTGTTAGGGATGCTGGTGCAGGGTATGACCTGAGTAAGTGCAGAGAGCTCTTGTCTGAGAGTAGTTTTCTCCTTGGCTCTTTGTTACTCAGTCAGCTCAGCACATCAACATATATTTCACCCTCAGTAACAACATTAGGGAAGTCCTGCTGGCTACGGAGGATTACAGGCATTAGGTTTCCATCAGTCTGAAAGAATTCCCATGTCCATCCCCGTCTCAGAGGGATTCTAAATATAGAATGAGTCTAATTCAACTGTGCACATGTGGTTTTCATGTTTGTGAGACACATTTCCCAAGCACAACACGAAGATGTTGTGTTCCCAAGCACAACATCTTTGCAAATGGAATAGTTAGGGACTGCTATAACGTTGAAAGAAGAGGAAGGAATTAAGGAAGAAAAAATAGAGAGAAATTCCACTGTGACTTGGTCTAGGTGATCCTGCTCTGGCAGGGGGATGGCACTAGGTGATCTTTCAAGGTCCCTTCCAATCACTAATGTTCTCTGATTCTGTGATAATAAATCATTCCTGGACTCCTGAAATATTTGAGATTAACAATATGGGGAGGGGAAAGTGCATTTTGTGCAACAGATTCCAAGCACTGGCTGCAAGACAAAAGCTTGTCTCACAATGGCTCCTTCCTAGATATCAAGTGCACCCCTATCCTCGGATACAACCTTTGAAATCACATCATCCTGCACTATGCCCATCAAAAATCTTCCCTTATATCAAATTGTCATAACCCAGAGTCAGAAAAGCTGACTTGGGACAGTTTTGTGTAGAGCACACAAGGAGTGCTCAGTCAGTAGATGTATGGCTAGAGGTAAGCCTGTTCGATCACATCGCAGAAAGCTTCTGCTCCCACTGGAGCTCAGAGGGCCTTCAGGGCTGTAGCTCAAAAGATATGTGCACACTAAGTTAGATCTGCTTGATGATACAAGCCACGTGCTAATAATTCAGCTGCCTTTCCACAAAACAAGCAGAGAGGTTGAAGTAGTAGAGGGGTTTGGATAACCTGTAAAACCTATAAATTAGCTATCATGGGGTATCACAGTAATGAAAAGGTTGGAAAAGACCTTAAAGATCATCCAGTCCAACCTATGGGTATGAACATTTGCAGATTAATTTAAGTTATAGTTCTGAGTTTTGGACTACAGGCATCGTGTCCAAAAGCCTTTGCTATAATTTACAACAGTCTCTGGAATTCCAGCTATAGATCACAGAACATTAATGATTGGAAGGGACCTTGAGAGATCAATCCCTCTGGCAGAACAGGATCCCCTAGATCCAGTCGCACAGGAACGTGTCCCAGGTGGGTTTTAAATGTCTCCAGAGAAGGAGACTCCACGACCCCCTTGGGCAGCCCCTTCCAGGGCTCTGTCACCCTCACTGGGAAGTTCCTTCTCATATTGATGTGGAACCTCCTCTGTTCCAGCTGACACCCATTGCCCCTCGTCCTATCACTAGATGACAAACTCCTTCTCATATGGATGTGGAACCTCCTCTGTTCCCACTTAAATACAAAATAACATGGAAAATATAAATGAGATAAAGAAGCAATATGGAAGAGGAGTATGAAGGATGCTCGGAGAAAGAGCACTTTAATTATTGGTAGCTGCTTGGTAGCTGGAATGGGCCCAGCTTCTGCCTGAACCTCTGGAATGAAAAGAAAAATCTGAGGAAAGCCCCTTTTAAATCAATGCATATTTCTGTTTGAATCTGTAAGTATGGAAGCATTTAAGACTGTGAGACGTATGAATTTTTTAAAAAAAATCTTATTTCTTTAAACTTCCTAAGACATAATTCTGATAGGCTGGAACAAAGTGCGAGTTTGCATTTTGCTCATTGCTTTCCCACAGATCAATTCCACACGCAGCTCCGACTGCAAAATGCACAGCAATGAGTTTTGAGAAGTAAGACTTCAGGAAGCTTGTTGTTACAACTTCAGGCAGAGTTAGTCTGAGGTAAAATGTTTTGTTTCCATGATAAAGGATCTGGAGGCCTGGCCATGAGAAGATTAAGACTCAAGTGACGTCCAATTAGTTTAGGAAAAGAGAAAACACTCATCCGATGGTGAGAGCCAGGTGATAAATCCATCCAGTACCACAGTCTGGTGTAACATGGGTTAACATCAGTACCTTTATGGTCTTGCAAAAGACATTTAGAGATGTCCCCTTGTGCTGTTTCAAATTATTTCCTCACTGGAAAACGCGCACACGTAACTTGTTTATGAAAGCTCATGTCCAACACCATTTATCTGCTCTCCTTGAGATACCTGGTTTGCCAAGACTAAACCTTCCTTGATGGTGGATGAGACGTTTCCTGACAAAATCCCTGTTTAAGGAGTAGAGACGGGGTGTCTCGTGGGGCCTGGCAGTGAGATGCAGAGCAGAGTTCTGCAGAAGTTCCAAACAAAAGCATAAGCTGTGTGAATCATACCCGGGCTCATGCCTTGCTGGAGAGAAACACTTCATGTTCCTGTGCGGAAATCATAGACATAAATGAGGTCACCCCTCAGTCTCCTTTTCTCCAAGCTACAGTGACCCAGCTCCCTCAGCCTTTTCTTATCAGGGAGATGTTCCACTCCCTTTATCATCTTTGGCTCTGCACTGGACTCTTTCCAGCAGTTCCATGTCCTTCTTAAGCTGAAGGGCCCAGAACTCAATATTCCCAGCGCGATCTGACCATGGCAGAGTAGAGGAGGAGGAGAACCTCTTTCTGTCTGCTAACCAAAGAGACATCTGCTTCCAAGAGAGACCCAGACGATGCAGCATACCTAGACACATGATGAGAAAAACCAAGCCTCACAGCTGGCTTGCAGTCAGACACCTGCTCTGAAAGCCATGACTCAACAGATCATAGTTCATTAACCCACTCAAGCTATTTTCTAATTATTGTCACATTCTATTATTCAAAACCTTGGCCACTTCCCAAGAAAGAAGCATCGTCCTCCCAAAACGTCCTTGAATTCTAGTGGGTGGAAAAGTAAAGAGGAACTTGGGGTAAGACCAAAGTACTGACAGAAACATCCCCCAAACTAGACACGTCACATTAATGATGAGATTAGCGTGTAGTTCAGTGAGGAATGCCGTTTGCAACCAGAGAAAACCAGAAATCTCTTGATGCTTTTTCATCCCATGTTGCTCTCCGAGTTCCCAGGGTCTTAGGATGACTGAGAGACGTTTTGGTAACTAAAACAAACATTCCATTCCCTGCCTCTTTGTAGGGAATTAAGTACCTCCTATAGAAAATGACATCTCTGATATTTTTGCCGTAAGGTATGATGGATCTAACTGACAGTTTTAGAGCACAATTGCTTAAGAATTCCCTCCTCTTTTCCCAGTTGAAGAGACACATTAAATTCCACAAAACCCTTATGATGTAAATACCATACAGAGAGAGAGAGAGGAAAAACCTTGGATTGAGACCTATCGCTGGCTTTCTGTTCTTAAAATGAAAGATCAGAGAAACCTAAAGCCTTGTCTTAGGGTCGCTTCTCTTAGATTTTGCTCTAAAGTTATCAAAATTCAGAATTATAATTTATTTCTGTTTATAAAGTGTTGTATGTTAGACATCTTGTCTACTACAGAATCACAGAACATCAGGGATTGGAAGGGACCTCGAAAGATCATCTAGTCCAATCCCCACTGCCACAGCAGGATCATCTAGACCAAGTCACATAGGAACATATTCAGGAAGGGTTTAAACATCACCAGAGAACAAGACTCCACAACCCTCCTGGGCAGCCCCTTCCAGTGCTCTGTCAGCCTCTCCGTGAAGAAGTTCCTCGTGTACAGATATTTACACCCAGAAGGTCACAGATATCACAGTTCCAGCATGGAATTGTGGCAGGGGGATTGGACTAGATGGTCTTTCAAGGTCCCTTCCAATGCCTAACGTTCTGTGATTTTTTTTCTTTTTACCCCTGAACAGATCCCCTTTTTTCTTTTAGTAGTGGTGAAAACTACAAGTAGGAGAACAAATTATAGACACAAATTACAGACACAAATTATGGACACAAATTTGTGTGATCAGTTAGTAAAAATTCATTACTTCCATAGAGAAGTTCTGCTCTTGGTGAAAAAGTGAGATAGCTTGACTAAGGGAGAAAAAATCCTTAAAAATTTATATCATCACTGGAAGAGGAAATTTTGAGTTGACCTCAAGCGTGGGCCTTCTAAGTTACTCACTATCCATTAAAAATTTATGATAAGCCTGTCTGGAAAGTGAGTAATACGTATTACTGTAAAGTTATTAAATATTAAATGATGTTAGAGTATTATTTAAGTGATGATAAATGGATTTTAGGAAAACTATGAGTCAGAATCACTGTATAACTGGAAAAATGAGTTTCCATTATAACTCGAGGGTTTTACGGCAAAGAACTTTGAGACAAGTTCTTGGAGACTAATCCAGCATTTGTTACTGAGAAGGGTCCTTGCCAACTTTCACTCAGTCTTACAACAAAAGAAGTGTGTTAGAACTGAGATCAGTCTTCCCGAGTAACTGCAATGGCTGGAAACCTTTTTCCATCTCAGCTTGGTGAAACATCTGGGCAGGGGGATTGGACTGGATGGTCTTTCGAGGTCCCTTCCAATACCTAATGGTCTGTGATCCTGTGAAAGCAGCTTCCACTACATATAGAACCTTAAATTATCACTTTTCTGTTATTTTCACAGCACCACAGAATTTTGTGGGCTTGCTTGCAGTGCTTGCCATGAAACTTGTACCTAAGGAACTAAACAAGGCTCATTCCTTTGGAGTTCTGGTTGGGCATTCATTTCTCATTCATGCTGCTCAGCTTTACATCAAAACCTATAAACAGGAGCTCCTGCAATGAATTAATAAACCAAAATTCTAACAGTTCAGCACTAGTTTGTGCAGATAAGTTTCAGTCTCTAAATTGTTTAGAATACCTTTTGGCAAGAGTTGCAATATTCAGAGACCGCGTGAATACTCAAGCCAGGATTCCATCCCGGAACCCAGAAAAAGCACCTTGTTATCTCTCTCAGCAATTAACTCTCCTTCCTCAGAGCACCAGAACTGATTTGTTAATCATGTGAACACGCTGCAAAGTTCCTTCCTAGTTTTGTAGGCAGTTTGGGAAATGGATGATGGACGTGAAGGGCAGCTGAAAGAGTCTAAGCTTGGTGCTTTTGGATGAGTGATAGATGATATCTATTTGATTAAATTCCTCTTACAGGTGTTGAATGTGAAAAGCTTTGATTTATTCTACAGACGTACAGAGCAACAGGCACGTCTGCCACTGCTATAAATCAGAGATATAAAATATATAATTATGCTTATGAGTTGTAAGAGGAGCTACAATAAAAAAGGAGTTTGCTCAAATAAATTGCATCTTGAGGACAGCATGCGTCCTGAGATCAATAAACAGCATTTGTTAAGCAACTCTACTGCCAAAGACACTGGAAGGGGCTGCCCGGGGGGTTGTGGAGTCTCCTTCTCTGGAGACATTTCAAACCCACCCAGATGCGTTCCTATGTGACTTGGTCTAGGTGGTCCTGCTGTGGTGGGGGGATTGGACTAGATGATCTTTCAAGGTCCCTTCCAAACCCTAATGATTCTATGATTCTGTGATTGGACTGGATGATCTTTCAAAATCCCTTCCAAACCCTAATGATTCTATGACTGGACTAGATGATCTTTCAAGGTCCCTTCCAATCCCTAACGATTCTGTGATTGGACTGGATGATCTTTCGAGGTCCCTTCCAATCCCTAATGTTCTGGGATTCTGTGATTCTGTAACACCATCAAGGGTTTCACCTTCATGAAGCTTTTACTGGAAATGTAGGCAAATGGATGAGGTGGAAGAAAGTAGATGTTAAACCACTGACGTAGCAACTGGAAAAAAAGAAGCTACACTGAAGTGTACAGGAATTACAATTTCATGAATGTGTCATTTGTCCTCAGGTACATAAAGATACCTATAAAAACACTGATGTTATGTCCAGTGCAAGTTTATTACTTCTTAATATGAACCCAACTGGCAGTCACATCGAGTGAAAGGATAAAGCAAACGCAGGATGGAAAGTCTTATTGAGAATATTAAGGTGTGTGGATCTGCACTTTTGCATTTTTTACCATTCAAATCGCAGTGGAATGCAAGGCTTTGATGCCTGTTAGATCCACTTTTTATGAGACAGAATTTTTAATATTAGAAGTTGGAAAGCACTGCAGTGGCTTCTGAATCCCCATTGGTTAAGTTAAAAACAAAAAAAACCCAGATAAAATAAAAAAGAAAAATAAAGAAAAATACTTGAGAAATTTCGTAACAAAAATAATTGGACCATAGATTAAATTCATGTCTCTGATGGAGGTGTGTGGGCTCATTTTGGGGTGTTGACATGTGTTGGAAAACATGAATTTCTCTTTAGTGGATGAGAGTTGGTCTTTAGTTGAAGAGAGCTGTTCAACGTTGTTTTTGTATAAAGCTACTAGTTGTAATTGGCTGGTGCATATTTCTATGGTGATCCTCCTGCGGCAGGGAGATGGGACCAGATGACCTTTGAGGTCCTTCCTGGACGTGTTCCTGTATGACTTGGTCTAGGTGATCCTGCTGTGGCAGGGGGATGGCACTAGATGATCTTTCGAGGTCTGGCAAGCGCACACATGATCTGTGGGAGATCCCAGAGACATCTGTGAGCAGCTGGAAGCCAAGGAAAACACCCTGCAGTATAGCCAATTGTCATCTGCCTGGCAGCTGAATGCCATACCAAGGACAGCATTCAAGCTTCAGATTCAGCAGACTGTCAAAAACCTACTACATTTAGGTTCATACAGTGCAGGGATTCATGTGTTAGGTAGTTAGGTGTCCATGCAACCACCAGAGTCAATGAAGATTCAGTCTATCCTAAGAGCTATTCAGAGCAGCTAGAAATAAGCAATTAGAATTCCATTTATTCAACAACACTCAAGTGCCTGGTGCTTTTTGTAATGGCTCGTGGCACTTTGACAGACCTCTAGCTGTCACTTCATAAAGGTAAGATGTCTCAGGTTCTCAGTGTGTCCAAGAGACGTGCACGGGTCACGCAGGATGCTGTGGCATCTCAAGCTATGTTAGACCACCATGTGTGGACAATCAGGTACTCACAGTTAACCAGCCCAACGGCTGAATGGACCCCATTCATTGTGGGCTCATTTAATCTTCATTGACTATAGAGGTGTTTAGGCACTTGGCTCACATACTGACACCTTTATTTAAGTGTGGAATCTGGGACTCTATTTTTTAAAAAAGCAAATCATAGAACTGAGGTGCCCATGGCAGGCTTCCCTGAGGATCAAATAGGGTGCATTTTTATTGCATGGTACTATAGTCCACATAATTTCTGTGAGAGCAAATTCCAGACACTAAAAGAGTGTTTCAGCACGACGGTTTTCTCTAACTGGCGTGTCCTGAGAGCTCAGCTGAAGGGACTTTCTGCATGGAACACAAAACACACTTAACTGCAGCTGTACAGATTCGATTTAGAATTAATTTGCACCTCTGTAGCCTGGGGTCCAAGAGAGCAGGCTTGAATCTGCCAGCTAAAGTCAAGTGCATCCTTGGAAGAGAAGTATCTGCAACTTTCCCTTGGGGATTCTACCAACAGAAGTGACCAGAGTAACCAGCCTTCTCCCAGAGACATGTGCTTTTCTCTACATAATAGCACCGATGTTTAGTAAACAGAAGGAACTGGGAAACAGTCTGCGTGTGAGCTGCAGCACAGGAGGTTCCACATCGATATGAGAAGGAACTCCTTCCCAGTGAGGCTGACAGAGCACTGGAAGGGGCTGCCCAGGGGGGTCATGGAGTCTCCTTCTCTGAAGACATTCAAAACCCACCTGGATGTGCTCCTGTGTGACTGGGTCTGGGTGATCCTGCTGTGGCAGGGGGATTGGACCAGATCTGTCAAGGTCCCTTCCAATCCCTAATGATGCTGCGATTCTATTATTCTACTTCACCCCCATGTTTTTGACTTTCTCTAATGACACTGAAAAGACCCAACTTCCCCCTTGGTCAGGCACCTGTGCCTGCTCAAGGAGCTCCTCGATCGCTCTTTCTCAGGTGCTAGGGAGAAATCATTTTTATCCTGCCTGAATTCTTTATTTTCAGCTCCTGTATTTTGAGCTGGTTCAGTGGGGTCACAAAGTTTTCCCCTAAGGGAGTGAGTTTCTTGAAGAGGGTCTCACCTTGACATCATTTAACTTTCTGCTTCTGCTCTGTCTGTTACCCAGTGGTGCTGACATCTCAAACGAAGACCAGCAGCCGACTGCCACCACAACTTACCACGTAAGTCTTCCCTAAATTCTGCAGAGTGGAAGGTCTAGGCTGCCATATCCTTCACTGATTACATTTTTCATTAGTCCCCAGCACGAGGATCTTGGCTAAATCTTCTGAGAAAAATAATAGTGAAACTAAAAGTTGTTCCTCCTACTTACAGCTACTACTAACTGAACTTCATTTTCCTAAGGTAAATTAATTTCTAATGTTTCAATTGCAAGAAGATCAGTTTTGTACTGCCAGATGCTTTAGATTAACACTATGTATTTATGAAAACAGGTGTTTAAAAAAAAACATTCTTCCTTATTAGGAAAGTGGTTTTGTTTTAAAATATTCAAATTGGAATTTTTATTCAGGTGTGCCATGTATTAGTGACAAGGACGGGAGGTGGGATGGGTGATCACTGCAGAAAACAAGAGTTACTCTTCTCATTCCTGGTCACCAAAAGAATCACAGAACATCAGGGATTGGAAAGGACCTCAAAAGATCATCCAGTCCAATCCCCCTGCCACAGCAGGATCCCCTAGACCAAGTCTCACAGGAACATGTCCAGGCGGCTTTTAAACGTCTCCAGAGAAGGAGACTCCACAACCCCCCTGGGCAGCCCCTTCCAGGGCTCTGTCACTCTCACCGTGAAGAAGTTCCTTCTCGTATATATATGGAACCTCCTCTGTTTCAGCTCACACTTTGTCCTACCATTAGATGCCACTGAGCAGAGCCTGGCTCCATCCTCCTGACACCCACCCTTCACATATTTATAAACATTAATGAGTTCACCCCTCAGTCTCCTTTTCTCCAAGCCTAAGACATCCAGCTCCCTCAGCCTTTGCTCATCAGGGACATGTTCTGCACCCTCCATCATCTTTGTGGCTCTGTGTCCTTCTTGAACTGAGTGGCCCAGAACTGGCCACAATATTCCAGATGTGGTCTCACCAGGGCAGAGGGGGAGGAGATTCTCTCAGTCTGCTAATCAACCCTCTTCTGATCCACCCCAGGATGCTGTTGGACTTCTTGGTGGCAAGGGCACATTGACAGAATCACAGGGATTGGAAGGGACCTCAAAAGACCATCTAGTCCAATCCCCCTGCCAGAGCAGGATCACTTTGCTGACTCATGGTCATCCTGCTGTCAACCAGGACCCCCAGGTCCCTTTCTCCTACACTGTTCTCCAACAGGTCAGCCCCTAGAAGAGCATTAACCTTGTGAATTGTACGGACCTCCATGGGCCATGATGAAAGCTCTACCTTAGCACACTGAAACGCGCTGTAACTGCCGGCTGCCTTGTAATTACTGAGGCAAACACTGAAACATCTACACAAAGTCACACCCAGTCAAATTCCTGCCAGCAGCAGCCTTGCATGTGGATGGACATCCTCATTAACCCCGAGGTGGAAACAGGGCAGCGTGCCAGCTTCGCACATGGGCACTAAGGTCAGATCACCATCTTCTCCAATAAGGGCTGAGGGTACCTTAATTAACTCTAAAATCACAGTAGGATGACTACGGTGGTGCACGTCACGTTTTCACGGGCACCACGTTGGTTCTTGTGGGTTTATCAGAACAGTAGCTGCATTAATAAGGACTGGCCACTTGCTTCAAAGTGATCCTGTCAGCTAACACATGGAGAACCCTCGCTCATTCCTCCCTCCTTCATTGTGTTATCATTACTCACGCTGAGCCCTGCTGGCACACGTGTGACAGGGTGTGGAATCTGAGAATTCCTTGGCACTGAGCAGCACCCAATTATCAGAGATTATTAACGTTAACGGCTCTGATCCTCACGCGTTCAGCAAAGACCACGTCGCTTCGGTTCCAGCCACGCGATCTCTCTCGTAGCCTTCCCGTTCTCTTTGTTGATTAAAACCAAAGCACAAGTAGGTGATTTTATGTCTCCCACCACCACCACCATCCCACCCCCCAAGCCTGGTGTCCTGATAGCTGACTGAATTAACACTGCCCTCTGATCACCCGACGGACGGTCTTTGTGGGACCAAAACCCGGGTGATCAAACAGAGAGTCCGCCTGGTTTGACAGCTACGGAGTTGAGTTGCACATGTGCCTCTCCTGTGCCTGACATCAGCAGCAGGAGGGGTGGAGCAGTCCAGGGAGTTAGTGCATTTACAGCTGTTACCAGGGAAACAGGGAAAACTGCAGACGTTCTGCGTTGTATTTAATGTGGCCCGAACCTGTCTGCATCACAGCCGCATTTAGCCAGCGCAGCAGCGCGCTGTGAACGTTAGCCGAGCACTCCGGTGTTCTAACGGCTGCAGCAGGAACTTCTTCCACCTGAAACAGTGGTTATATAGTTCAAATTAGGGAGAAATGGAAATATCATGCTCATCCCTCTCATCAGAAGAAGTGGTTCCACACTGAGTTTCCATTGCGACTTCATTCATCTGCCCAGCTTTGAATGGCCAGAAGCACAGCTGGTGCTTTGTTCTTCAGTGGTTCCCCTTCCACTGGGGTCCTACGTTTTCCCCTCTGTGAGCAAAGTCTAAACTTCTACTCAGTAGTTCATAATTCTGACCCATTTCTGGCCAATTTAGAAGCAGTGCAGAAGCACAGATAGCTTGCAAAAAAACCCCAACATGTTGGAAGATAATTGAATTGAAGATGTGATAGAAGAAAAGCAGTTTGTGCAAGCTCAGTGTGGCAACACTCAGGCAGCAGACAGTACTGATGAAAAAGAGGGTTAGCAGCTGGTGCTGAAGAACTGAGGTCCACACTGCATGAAGTTTGGAAAGCTTTGACTTAGACCAAGTCTGTGAACTAACTGCCAGCTTTATGAACTGAATTCCTGGTGTTAGGCCACATAAGGTAGGTTCCTGGACTGCATCCCTCAGCCTGTTTTCATCTGATGCTGGTTCAGCACTCTGAGCTATTCTGCAGCATGAACCAGATTCCAGCAAGTGAGGAACCCCTGCAGGTTTTTGTTGAAAGCCAGACTCCAGATTTGAATTCAAGTGCTAGTCCAGATGCAACCAAAGTAACCTGTTTTCTTGGTCAGCCAGTGGAAGGGTCCCCCAAAATATTCCACTGCTCCTTTCTGCTGCCCCTTCTCCTCAGTCAAATTAGTGTGGATGATCACAGAATATCAGGGATTGGGAGGGACCTTGAAAGATCATCTAGACCAAGTCACACAGGAACATATCTAGGTGGGTTTTAAACCTGGATATCTTTTGAGGTCCCTTCCAATCCCTAAATATTCTGTGATTCTCTCTAGAGAAGGAGACTCCACAACTCCACCTGGGCAGCCTGTTCCAGGGCTCTGTCACCCTCACTGGGAAGAAGGTCTTTCTGATATTTATATGGAACCTCCTCTGCTCCAGCTCACAGCCACTGCCCCTTGTCCTATCATTAGATGCCCCTGAGCAGAGCCTGGCTCCATCCTCCTGACACCCACCCTTCACATATTTATTGACATTTGTGAGGTCACCACGCAGTCTCCTCAAAGCTCAAGAGACCCAGCTCCCTCAGCCTTTCATGTATTTGAATAGTGTCTCGTGTGCTCAGAATAACTAAAGCAGCCTATTTCTTACATCTCCAGGCTCAGAATGTCTCTTCTTTGGAAGCTCTGCTTTATCTTGACTGTTTCTTTAAGGTTTTGGGCTTCGTTGTTTGGGTTTTTCCATCAAAATTGTTTTAGGCTGGAGGATGACATCGTTTCCTAGCTGTTGAATCAGAGATCTTTTAAGATCCATCACACAAGTCTCTATAATTCAAGCTAAAGCAATAGCTGCTGAAAACAGAAAGGTGCAACCCTCTCTGAATCATAACCCCTTTCTCCTTGCCTTACGCTAAGTCTTTCTTACATGTCAAAGGAACATGGAAACCCATGAATCCTGGCTTTAGCTTCGTGTCCTCTTTGCTGCAGAGCCCAGCCAAGTACTTACACTAACTGGGCACGTTCATCCTGAGCGGAGGACTCTAAAGGAACCACCAGCTAAGAGACCCTTAGCAGCCCCACAGCCTCTTATTTAGTGTGGGATGCCAGCAGGCTCTGCACTTCAGAGATGTGAAGCAATGGATTACCTTCAGCCATCCCTGATCAGCAAGAAAGTAATTCACACTCATCATTTCTCTGGTTTTGAACCAATAAAATGACCACTCCTGCTGTGAGCTGTGAATTTCATTTTCTTTTTAGGTGGTTTCTGCACAGTCAAGCAAAGGCTCAGACACAAGGATTTGGGACTGGGGCCCACTAAGTGTGGGTTTAGAGATAAAAAGTCTCTAACAAGCCCTACTGCAGCTGCAGTGTATAAACTGATATATATCAGTTTTAAAAGTCTATAACCTAATCAAGTTCAGCTGGTTTTCAAGGTGACAACAGAAGAAAATGGTTTCTGTAATATTTACACTAACTTTCATCTTCCAGCTAGTAGTCTCCAGAAAAAGAAATGGGAAATGAATTTAACATTGGCAAAGATATCGGTAATTCCCTACCTTTGTTCTTATAAATGGGTTTTATTTGTTCCCCTGATCCTTCATGAGAGGAAATGATGAAAAAACGTGAGCAGTTAAATTTGCAGAATTATTACCAAGACAAAGTAGATCAAAACTCTGCAGCCCGGTGCTATGTGGTGTTTCTGTTTGGGGCTGGTGAGGTGACGATGGATTTGTGGAGTCCCCTTCTCTGGAGACATTTAAAACCCACCTGGGTGTGTTCCTGTGCGACTTGGTCTGGGTGATCCTGCTCTGGCAGGGATTGGACTGGATGATCTTCCAAGGTCCCTTCCAATCCCTAATGTTCTGTGATTAAGGATGTTAAGGTGACAAACTTTAGCATCATGACAGCAGTGGCTCTGACAGAGACACTGCAGTGACACACAAGGGGGGGTGGCTGCAATTCATTGGTGCTTTTGGGCTGGGAGCCCACCGCTTCTGACTTCTGTCTCCTCCCCACCAGCTTCCCTTCTGACTTCACTGTGGGCTTGTTTCAGCTCACAAACTGCATGACACAAACACCGTTCCAAATCATCCCTGTTCCCTCTGACTGACAGCAGCACTTTGTCAGCTCCAGCAGCTCCCTGGGCTTCCTTCAAGGGTGTGTGTGTGATAAAGAGGATGCACGGAAGCTTCTTTTAATTACAGGCATTTTTACTCAAGGACAAGCAGAAATGGTTGAAAAATGTAGACATGTGACACATCTACATAATTAATTGGAGCCTCTGCAAAGCTGCCACTAGGCTGCTGGCAGCCACAGAATCACAGAACATCAGGGATTAGAAGGGACCTTGAAAGATCACCTAGTCCAATCCCCCTGACAGAGCAGGATCACCCAGACCAAGTCACACAGGAACACATCCAGGTGGGTTTTAAACTTCTCCAGAGAAGGAGACTCCACAGCACCCTGGGCAGCCCCTTCCTGTGATAGGTCACCCTCACCATGAAGAAGTTTCTTTTAATATTGATGTGGAACCTCCTCTGTTCCAGCAGTGGGTGTCACCTTGTCCTATCATTAGATGCCACTGAGCAGAGCCTGGCTCCATCCTCCTGACACCCATCCTTCACATATTCATCAACTTTAATGAGGTCACCCCTCAGTCTCCTCTTCTCCAAGCTCCAGAGCCCCAGCTCCCTCAGCCTTTCCTCATCAGGGAGATGCTCCACTCCCTTCATCATCTCTGTGGCTCTGCACTGGGCTCCCTCCAGCAGTTCTGTGTCCTTCTTGAACGCAGGAGACCAGAACTGGACTGGGCTTAGCAGCAGTTTGAGGATGAGAAGAAGGAAAAGGAATAGGTACACAGGGTCTTCGATTACATGTCATAACTGAGAGCAGATTAAAAACATCTTCCCTGTACTTAGTCATCTTAGCAAGCATCACATGTATTTAAAAATACAAAAAAAACCCCTGAAACTCTTTAATTATTTTCTTTCAGAACGAAAGTAAAGCAGAACCCCTCTGAAAGATTTTCTAATCAGATTCCAAAGATGCCTTTGGAAAAGCTACCCCCATATCCCCCCTTTAAATGGAATTTGTAATCTAACGAGGAAATTATTTATGAAGTATTTGCTCTGCACCTGAAAATACCTCCTGCGAAATTGTGTTTGGCAACCCGGAGCACTTTGAAGTCGACGGAGTGGCAATAAAAATTAGGCCTTCATTAAAGAGCCATGCGTTTTCTCCAGCACACTGGCACCACCTCAAGAGGTCAAACTCTGGAGAGGCCACAGCTTTCTGCCCGAGCCCGGCCCGTACGCCGCACATGGAAGTAATTTTGCCTATATTCTCTGCTGCTCTTTATGAATTTCTTCTTCTCCTTCCCCCCTCCCCACCCTTTCTTCAGGCTTCCCTCTCCAGCTTTCATGTTGCATTTAGGAAATTAACAGTAACTGTCAAATTACTCTGCAAATAGGAGAATATAAGTTTGGAAGGAGTAGAACTTGCCTTTTGCCCCAGGGCCAAGCCAGTGGAAGAGCAACAAAGGGATCCTTGAGAAGTGTTTGGACAGACTGATTTCACAAGCCAGGCTCTTATTTTATCAAGTGCACACAATTTTTCCTTTGGCAGTTTTTCCCCCCTTCCTGTAAATAATTCCTTCCCCTTGTGCACCCCGCTTGCTGCATGCGCTGGGAAAGGCACTGGGAGCCATTACAGCCACTGGGCACCGGCGGGGCGGGTGTTAACCCTTGGGGAGAGGTGGAAGACACTTGGAAGTGGGGGTTCCCTGTAGAATTCAACACAAAAGGTCCCATTGGTTGGGAAAAACCCCCCCACTCACGTGTGTGTGTGTGCAAAGCCCCCCACTCACATGTGTGTGCGCAAAGGTGACCTAAAAGGGGGAAACGTTACTTTAATTAAATACTGAAATCTCCTGGAAAAAAAAGTGAGCGCAGAAAGCTCGGAGGAACTGTAATCTATGGAGATGTAAGCTAATTACTTAATCACTCGCATTTGTAAATCTTATTATTGGAAAAGAAATTACTGTAGTGATTAAATTACAGATATTTATCTGCTAATAGCCCTGATTAACTGGTGATGCTAATCTGTCATTCTGAAAGCCGATATTAACCGCATCAATCTCACGGAACAATAAACAGCCCGTGTGAAAGAAAACTTTGTCCGCGCAGCGTCCAGATGTGCGAAGGGAACGCGGGATGTGTGAGATGCTGGAGCTGGTTTGCCAGACCGGAGAGCTGGCGCGCTCAGGAGGAGTTGTGCTGGCCCACTTGCCCGTTGTCCGGCACAAAGCGCCACTTGGCTACGAGCAAGCACTGTCTTATGCAGCAAAAGCCACTCAGTCGGCAGAACTTCCAGAGTAAAGAAAGAAGTCTCAGGCTTAATTTATTAACAGCAGCTTATTAGGACCAGGGTAGGTGGGCCAGTCTCAGCCCTGCTTGCTAGTCCTGCAGAGAGAAGGTGGCTGACAGAAGCCAAAGAGAGGCATAACTAACTCATTTTTAACAGATACCTGACTGACGCTATTGATTTTCACTTTGGCTAAATAAACTTTTTCTTTTTAATCAGTGCTCCTTACCACGAGGGAAAGTGATGAAGAGGAAAAGTGGAGAGACCAGTGCCTTCATTTCCTCTCTGTGTTGCAGGGCAGGTTTTACAGGGAAATGAAACTGCAGCAAATAAACCCAAGTTAGAGCTTCAGAGGAAATTTGCTGTGAAGCGGACAATGGCCAAGCACCCAGAGAAGATCAAGTTTCCTGCTTAAGCTGTTCAAGGAGCGCCGCAGAAAAACAGAGACATGAAACAATTGCTGTAAGTGCTTTCCTTGCAGAGCTCCTATCTGAAGTACAACTGGAATCTACTGGTGTAATCTTTATGACGACCAGATGTTACTATTTCTGGGAACGTCCCGAGTTTCCAAGGGCTGCTCCAGTTTCCTGGCTGATTATATTGAAACCCGTGTTTGCCTTGGTTGTGATAAAATCTGCCAGCTGGCTCAGCTCATCCTACCTCTGCCTCCTGCTGCAATCTCCTTCAGCCCAACAACTTAAAGCGACCGGTCTTTGTGCGGAAACCACTGCAATAGCACTTAAAATGAGGCTTGAGACACTGTGATTAAATTGTGTTGGGGATTACTGGTGAAGGAGAGCACAGAAGGCAAGGGGGGGCTTCACAGGACATTAGGCACTGGAAGGGAGCTTGAAAGACCATCTAGTCCAACCCCCCTGCCACAGCAGGATCAGCCAGACCAACTCACACAGGAACATGTCCTGGTGGGTTTAAATGTCTCCACAGGAGGACCCTCCACAAACACCCCTGACAGCCCCTTGCAGGGCTCTGTTACCCTCACTGGGAAGAAGTTCCTTCTGATGTTGATGTGGAACCTCCTCAGTTCCAGCTCACACCCACTGCCCCTTGTCCTATCACCAGATGCCCCTGAGCAGAGCCTGGCTCCATCCTCCTGACACCCACCCTTCACATTTTTACCAACATGAATGAGGTCACCCCTCAGTCTCCTCTTCTCCAAGCTCAAGAGACCCAGCTCCCTCAGCCTTTCCTCATCAGGGAGATGCTCCACTCCATCATCTTCATGGCTCTCATTTTCCACCCACTCAAACAGAAAATTCTAGGCATCCTGAGCCAAGACATTTCAAAGTCACCTGAACTGATTTATCGGTGCCTTACACTCCAATTTCATTCACATAAGGCAAGAGAAAGGCATAATCTGTCTGAAAATACCCTTTAAAGAATAAATACGTGGCCAACAGTTAAAATGAAGAAAATGCAAAAGTGATTTCACAGCTTCCTTAGG
This sequence comes from Rhinopomastus cyanomelas, assembly GCA_013400115.1. Lineage (NCBI taxonomy): Eukaryota > Metazoa > Chordata > Aves > Bucerotiformes > Rhinopomastidae > Rhinopomastus > Rhinopomastus cyanomelas. The sequence continues at coordinate 178,807 of VXBP01010286.1, forward strand.
CTCCTGGCTTTCCTTTCCTTGAACTAACTGCAGCAGAGCTGTGAGTAGTGTTATCCTCCTGGTAGTAGCAATGGCAGTTGTGACCAAGCAAAAAAGCTTTGTGCTGCTTTCAGTTTGCCTCATCTTTTGAGCAGGAGGTCTTCAAGGCACTCTCTCAGCCTTGTGTTTACCAAGTAGGGACACAACACTGTCCTGCTGTCAGCCAGCGCTGCGGGAACTCTGCAATTACCTCTGATGTTCCCATTTGCCTGATACGGGAGCAGGGACAAGCTGTTAGGGCCAGGTGCACATCTTGAATCTCTTCTGAATACTTGTAATCTGCAAATGCCTCATCCTTCTGCAGTCCTCTTGGAAAAAAAGCTGGGTTTTTTTGTAAATACATGCATTTTTGAGTAGACACAACAAGCAAGTATTGGGAAAATGAACAAAAGCCTGGTCTTGTAATTGACACGGTCTGCGCAGCAGGAGCTCCTCTTATTAGAGTTGAAATATTTGGGCATGAACGAGACACACTGGTTTTTATCTCAGCCTAATGGCTGTGCCCCAGTTTGGCTTCCTTTCCACCAACAGCACACAGATCCCAAGGAACTTTGAGAAACTCCATCAATATTTATAATGGTGCCTAAATGCAAGCCTACAGTCGATCTGCTTGGACAACAGCTCTAATAACATCCTTCTGTCTGAATAAACAGGGCTCAAAACATTCGTGAAAGGAATTATACTCCAGACCCTAGCTACTCCCACTGCCAGAGAGCAGTGTGAGCAACACACACATCACAGAACATCAGGGATTGGAAGGGACCTCCAAAGATCAGCTAGTCCAATCCTCAAACCACTAGATGATCTTTCGAGGTCCCTTCCAATCCCTGATGTTCTGTGATTCTGTGAAAGTAAAAGAATTAGTTTGTGAAATAATTTCTCAGTCATCTAAGAGAACCTAAACAAAACCTCCTAACAGGCTACAGAAAAGTTATTCATTTGAAGTACAAATTAAACCCAAATAAAACACATGAAAGGAAATCAGTGGCTTAGTAAAGAAAATAAGCAGTAAAAAGGCTGATTTCTTCAGTTTTACCAATGTTGTGCTGTTCTTGTTGGAGGGGATAAAGAAATGTAATGTGTGCTTTCTTCTCATTTTCTATTTTCTAGGAAGTGAAACGGGATAAAGCCTTGGAGAGACTGGGAGCCCATGAATCACAGATCATCAGGGATTGCAAAGGACCTCCAAAGATCATCCAGTCCAATCCCACAGCAGCATCACCTAGATCCAGTCGCACAGGAACACATCCAGGTGGGTTTGAAACCTCTCCAGGGAAGGAGACTCCACAACCCCCCCCGAGCAGCCCCTTCCAGGGCTCTGTCACCCTCACCTTGAAGAGGAGTCAGCCTTTAAGTACATAAATATATAAATATACACGTATTGGGAAAGCAAAGATGCTGCAGTTGCACATCTAAAGAGGGCACAGTTTTCCTGTCTTATCATTCATTATTGTGAGCTTAGCTAAGTGGGAGGTCCACCTGGGTGGTAATCAAGGTGACTGTCAGAAGACAGCTGGCCAGTTGCTCCTCCTTTGCAGCATGAAATTCAGTTCCTACAGTAACATTTTCCAGTCCTAACACCTCCTCCTCCACAGCTCAAAGTCAAGCCTGCTAGCCATCCTCCTTTGCTTCAAAGCATAGGAACTGTGATGGAAGTGAACCAATTGCAAGAACTTAGTTTAACTTCTGGGTTTGATAGACAAATGCTATGAAAATAAGCCTCAAAGCTTAAGAAATATGGGTTGGTATTAGGCAGTTAGAGTCAACTGGAAGGTGCTAAGCAGCCACCCCAATCCCTTTCTGCAAGGACCAGTCACTGCACACAGCATCTCAGGATAACGAAACCATTATGGTTGCTGCACTCTAGACAGAGACGTGCGTGTGAGATTTCCTGTGCTGGCTGTATTTCTCAGTGTTTTCATGGAGGTGGCATAAAAGACCAGTCTATAAACTGCAAAGAATGTGGGTAAAAGAAATGTTTTCATTTCTGTCTGCAGAAAACCAGAGATATCCTGCAGAGCTTTAGACACATAAATGGTATCAATGTGTTCACAATTAAAGCTGTCGTTTCACAAGGAGTTAAAGTCTGCAGTAGAAGTCTCTGAAGCCTTCAATCATTGCTCCTTTCTTGATGCCTGCAAAGTCATCACTTGCTCTGAAACCTGGGAACTATATTAAATTCCACCAGGTAATAATACCAGAAGCCCATTACCTTCATCATTTGATGTTGTAGCAGTGCTTGTTTAGCATCAGTAATCACAGAGGATGAGGTAGATGAAGTTTGTGTTGCTTCTGTCTGCTAATTGTTTATTGTAGGGTGTTGCACTATGTGTAATCCCACCACTAGGAATCATTCCTCCTAATATTTATTTGAAATTAGCTTTCACCTTTCTCCCCATGACATAAATAAGGTCTAGTGAACAATATTCACCAATCACCATATCATGCTGTTTCAAAAATCAGGTTCATAACCAAGTTTTGGAAATCATTGCAGACAGGCTTTCATTACTTCACTGATATGCTTTGAGATGCCACTAATATCACACAACATTAAGGACTGGAAGGGACCTCGAACATTCATCCAGTCCAATCCCCCCGCCACAGGGGCTGCCTAGGGTGGTTGTGGAGTCTCCTTCTCTGGAGACATTTAAAACCCGCCTGGATATGCTCCAGTGTGGCTTGATCTGAGTATGTCTGAGGGGCTTGTGATAATACTGTAGTAACTATTGCTAGAAGTCCACGTAAATGCATCCAGCAAGTGATTGCAGGCTGTAGAAACCTTCCCCATCCACAAGACTACCAGAACAGTCCCTCCTGGGATCTGAAATGTTTTCAGATTGTTGTCATATTTTTAATTTTCACTTCTCTTCCATCCCAACTTTGCCTGTCCCTCAGCTCCCATTAAACACAATCCATCTGACCAGTAACCCCACGCATGTGGTGAGAAACACAAACAGCAAAGAAGAGAAGGGGTCAGGGAAAGGTTGGTTGAATAGGCAATTAGTGGGAAATTCCATAAACAATCAGAGAAACGTGTTACAGGGCAGACTTTCTCCTACACATCTCCATTTCATCTCCAGCAATGAGTGTTTAACGCAGATTGAGTTTAAGAAAAAAACCACCATACATCTTTTTAAGATATTTTTCATTCCTCATGTCTGATGCTGTAAATGTTTAGGTAATAATGGTGGCACTGGGAACAAATCAAATGAGCGCAATTCAAATTAGTGGGCAAGCTGGAGCAGAGCCTTTTATTTCCAGTCTGCTTGATCAGACCACATTAACATCAGCAAGGCTCAAGCCTACTCTGTTTACAGCCCACAGGTTGTTATCTGGCTTGAAACCTTTCTGTTCAGGATTGTTAAGCCAGTTCCGTGCTGCATGCAGCTCCCCATTAATTGGAAGTGTGGATTCTAATGGCTGGGTTTTGGGGCGGGAGCTGGAAGTCCTGAAGCCCACATCATGCCCTAAAATGCATTCATTTAATTTTAGACCTTTACATAAAATTACCAGCGATGGGAAAGTTCAACACTCCGGCGCAGCATTCTGCGTCGGTCGCTGCGGATTTATTCATGTCCCAGTTTTAAATTGCTTCTCATCCCTCACAGATGCCAATTTCATTAGGCGACCTGAAGCATCATTTACATACAGGCACTGCATCAGGAAGGACAAAGCCCTCTTGTGCTCAGCACCCTGTTGCTCTAATCCCCACGGGCAGGGGGTAGAAAGGCTGGCTTCATCCTGCCAGCATCTTTTGCTGCACCCATCCATTGGCACTTGTCAATAATCCTCACCAGACAAAACACAAACATGCCAGGGTGTGGAACAGCTTCAGGAGTTTGCTGCCACCTGTGCAGGGATGTACTGGAAGGGTCTGGAATGCCTGCCTGTTAATTAATGGAGAAACAGGAATGTTCTGATGCTGCCAACCCACAAATGGGCTCCATGAGCTGAGCTAATGAATCGCTTCCATGGAACCGCTCACGCTTCCAAATCCCATTTCCTAAAAGCATTAATTATACAGGCAGAAGGGTGCTGTCTTCTGCGGTTTATAACCCGCCTGGACGTGTTCCTGTGTGACTTGGGCTAGGTGATCCTGCTCTGGCAGGGGGATTGGCCTAGATGATCCATCAAGGCCCCTTCCAAACCCTAATGATTCTATGATTTAGCGGGGGAAAGTGTGTCATTCCCCCCCCCCATATAACTAATCATAGAATCACAGAATATTAGGGATTGGAAGAGAATTTGTGAGATCATCTACTCCAATCCCCCTCCCACACTAGCATCACCTACATCAAGTCACATAGGAACACATCCAGGTGGGTTTTAAACATCTCCACAGGAGGAGACTCCACACCCCACCTTGGGCAGCCCCTTCCAGGGCTGTCACCCTCAAGGGGAAGAAGTTCCTTCTCATATTGGTGTGGCACCTCCTCTGTTCCACCTCACATCCATCACCCCTTGTTCTATCACTAGATGACACTGAGCAGAGCCTGGCTGCATCCTCCTGACACCCACTCTTCACATGTTTATAGACATGAATGAGGTCACCCCTCAGTCTCCTCTTCTCCAAGCTCAAGAGACCCAGCTCCCTCAGCCTCTGCTCATAACTGAGATGCACCACTTCATCATCTTCATGGCTCTGTGTTGGACTCTCTCCAGCAGCTCCATGTCCTCCTTAAACTGAGGGGCCCAGAACTGGACACAACACTCCAGATGATGCAGTCTCACCAGGGCAGAGTCAAGGGGGAAGAAGAGCTGTCTCTATCTGCTGACCACCCCCCCATTTTGATCCACCCCAGGAGCCTGTTGGCCTTCTAACCAAATCTCGTAAACTAACAGCTCTGAGGGGCTTTCCCGAGAGATGGAGTACAAAATGTTACCCTCTTGTTTATAAACACGGCTTCAAACCACAACATACACAAGGTCTGGAGTTCCTCAGCACTGGAAACATCGCTTTTCCTGTAAGTCAGTGCCCCAGTTCACCCAAACTCTGCAGGCTCTCTGCAATGGTGCTCATTCCTCGGTGCAGCTGTGCAAACACACTCCTTTTTGGTCAGGCAGGACTCATCGCACCTCCTGGGAGGCATTCTCTTGTCACAGAGAGTTAGAGTGACCACTAACACATACAAAACAATTGAGAATCATGCCAGCACGCTTTTCCTTACCTGGCAACTTCTCCTCAGGAGACCTTGGTGCTGGAGAGAGTCCAGTGCAGAGCCACCAAAATGATGATGGGGTTAGAACACCTCCCTTATGAGAAAAGGCCGAGGGAGCTGGGGCTCTTGAGCTTGTAGAAGAGAAAACTGAAGAGTGAGCTCATCAATGTTTATAAATACATGAAGGGTGGGTGTCAGGAGGGTGGGGTCAGGCTCTGCTCAGTGTCATCTAGTGACAGAATGAGGAACAATGGGTGTCAGCTGGAACAGAGGAGGTTCCACATCAGTATGAGAAAGAACTTCTTCCCAATGAGGGTGACAGAGCCCTGCAAGGGGCTGCCTGGAGTGGGATTGTGGAGTCTCCTTCTCTGGAGAAGTTTAAAACCCACACAGGACATGTTCCTGTGTGAGTTGGTCTAGGTGATCCTGCTGTGGCGGGGGATTGGACTAGATGATCTTTCAAGGTCCCTCCCAATCCNCCACATCAGTATGAGAAAGAACTTCTTCCCAATGAGGGTGACAGAGCCCTGCAAGGGGCTGCCTGGAGTGGGATTGTGGAGTCTCCTTCTCTGGAGAAGTTTAAAACCCACACAGGACATGTTCCTGTGTGAGTTGGTCTAGGTGATCCTGCTGTGGCGGGGGATTGGACTAGATGATCTTTCAAGGTCCCTCCCAATCCCAAATGTTCTGTGATCGTGTGACTACAGATGTGTTGTAGGCAAGAGAGAGTGAACTGGACTAAATGTGGGACAAGAAGAAATGAAACAGTACTGATAGGAAGAATCAGAAATATTACAATGAAGATGCTCTCTTCTTCCACTGAAGCCAAAATGAAGCAATGAGTTCCTCATTGTCTGATCCATCACTGTTTCAGAGATCCTCTGCCATTTGTTTTCCTTTCTCTCCTCCCAGTCATTCCCTCAGAATATGTGCTGTTTTCCTAAGCTGCATTTTATTCTTAACTATGAAGCTCTGCTGAGCTCTTAGGAATAATTAGAATTCCCTCACCAGGTAATACCGTGAGTTTTCCATTTGCCTTGCCTCTTACATTTGTTGTAGCTTTAAAACATCAGACTTCTGTTCATGCCAGTTTTGCTGAAAGGCCATCTGCAGCTTCCCTTGGTTCTGGACCAGGCTTGGTGTGTTTGCCCAGCTGCAGAGTCTATTAGAAGTGACAGTGAATGCTGTCCCACCAGATCATGAGCTGACCCATCAAACGAACGCCCAGGGATTATTTCCTGTCTATTTTTTTTACCCCCCAAACTAGTTTCCATTTACTAAAAACTATTCTGGTCCAGGTGGTCCTGCAGGGGGTCAGACTGGATGACGTACCGAGGTCCCTTCCAGTCCCTAATGGTTCTCTGATTGTATAATACAATGCAAGCAAGCCTGTTGTACTGTATCCAAGCTCCTCATCTACTGCTCCATCCAACAACAGAAAGTGTCACATCAGGGAAATCCGTTGCCATCTGCAGCATCTACTCTGGAATTTAATAAATGATCCATTGCTGCCTGAATTAAGCAACAAGACCTAAGCTTGAAACCACAGACACACTTGTGATTGTAGGTTGGTTTGCAAAACTGGTGGTGAAAATGTGGCAGGTAAACAGAGGGACTGTGAAGGTGTTTTGGTGACAGAAGAATAGGACTTTGAGAAACTTAAGAGATGTATTTTCTGTCATTTTTCTTATGAGTTTAACAAAACCCTTTGGCTGTGATTGAAAAGAAATCATTGCAGTTACTACTTCAAGGAACAAGTGCTGAAACGTAACAGAGAGCTTGTTTTTGCCAAGCCTTTACCTAGAAGTTAAAGGGGCTATGGCACAATATTTCTGGGAAGCAGGACTGTTTCTACCTTGTTCTCAGACAGAACTACCAGCATTCAAACAAGGATTTTTAACAGCTTTCAGTTTTTGTCTGAGGTGAACCTGTACTGATGTTTGGTGAGAAGGAAGAACTCAAAAAGAAAAGTCAAACAAAAAACCCACCAGCAGGTGACTGGGTCTGGGTGGTCCTGCTGTGGCAGGGGGATTGGCCTGGATGCTCTTTCGAGGTCCCTTCCAATCCCTGATGATTCTGTGATTCTATTTTAATAAAGCACTAACACAAGAGTGTGAAGGATATCGGTACAATTAGGGCCTTATTAAAAACAACCCTTCTTGAGCTTAGTGATTATTTAAATGGGGTGATTAGTAGGTAATGATGCAAGATTTAAAACGCTGGCAGAGCGCTGGCAGATAGGATATGGGCTTTGGAGAATTACTGAGCACTAAGAAATGGATGATGAAGTGATGCTGAGACTCGACTGGAGAGAAATGCATGTGTTTGATAAGCTGATAGAAAATAGAATCATAGAGTCATTTGGGTTGGAAAGGACTCTCAGGGTCATGGAGTCCAGCCATGGATCTTGCTCTGCAAGTTCATCCCTGGACCGTATCCCCCCACACTACATCTGGGCATCTTTTAAACTCTTCCAGGGATTAGTGTTTATTAATATAAATGAATATATTCTTAAATCAGTTCCAGGAGGACACAGAGCTTCTGGAGAGAGTCCAGCGCAGAGCCACAGAGATCATGAAGGGAGGGCAAGTCACATTTCCTGCTTGTCTACCCTCCACAGTCACGATCAGGAGATCATAGAATCATAATCATTCCAGCTGGAAAAGACCCTTGGGTTCATCAAGTCCAACCATCAGCCCTACTCGGCAAGTTCACCCCTGGACCAGATCCTCCAACACCACATCTAGGCATCTTTTGGACGTGTCCAGGGATGGGGACTCAGCCACTACCCTGGCCAGCCCATTCCAGTGCCTGGCCACTATCTCTGTGAAGAATTTTTTCCTGAGGTCCAGTCTAATCTTCTGCTGTTGGAGATTGAAGCCCTTCTTTTTGGTTCTGTCACTGATTACCTGTGAGAAGAGACAAGCACCAACATCTCTACAGTGTCCTTTCGGATGGTTGTGGAGATCCGTGAGGTCTCCCCTCAGCCTCCTCTTCCTCAGACTGGACAGCCCCAGGTCTCTGAGTCTTTCCTCATGGGATTGTTCTGCAGACCCTTAACCAGCTCAAATACCCTCTTTCCAAAGAAATCCAGAACACAGACTAGCAGCTAATCAGGAGCTAGAGCACACCAAGAAATCCCAGTATGGTTTATGCTTACGAGCAGGGCAAAGCTTCCGAAGCACAAACTTTCCTCTTCAAAGGAAAAACTCTGCTGAAGGATCAGCTGAGTTTTTAGGATGGTTCAGGCACTTCCACAGGTGTTTGAACATTCACTGTCGTGTCTGTGAGTTAGTGTAAAATCTCTGTATCCAGTCAAGTGCCAGTTTATGGATCTGGTGCCTTTATGGAGCAGAGAGGCAAGTGCTTGTGTTGCAGCCCTTCAGTCTGTCCTGTGCACGTTACTTCTAGGTCTGTAAGTTCTTTTCCTATCTAACAGCTCTGTGCTCTTCTAACAGCTCTAGGAAGGGCTGAGAATTCAAGCTGACACATGGATGAACCTCACAACCAGGTGAATGGACCAAGGCTGGCCAGGCACCTCCTACCATAGTGAAGGGCAAGACTGCGTTGGCCTCTGTGTTGGCCACCAAGAAGAACCTTAGCTCTGCTGCTGGCTGCAACCCAGTAGGCACTGAGTGGTGGAGACACAGGCCAGATCACATTTTGATGTGCCAGTCAAATTGATGGTCCAGTCTGTTGTCAGAGGGCCATGCAGGAGGGAAGGACTGGCTCACGAGCAGCTCTGGAGGGGCCTTAATAGCCCTGAGGGGCTGCACCTGGGCCCTGAGGGGCTGCCCCTGTGTCCTGAGGGGCTGCACCTGGGCCCTGAGGGGCTGCACCTGGGCCCTGAGGGGCTGCCCCTGTGTCCTGAGGGGCTGCACCTGGGCCCTGAGGGGCTGCCCCTGTGGCCTGAGGGGCTGCACCTGGGCCCTGAGGGGCTGCACCTGGGCCCTGAGGGGCTGCCCCTGTGTCCTGAGGGGCTGCACCTGGGCACCTGGTGCCCCTCCCAGCACAAAAGCAGGTCCCAGTTGCAGACAGAGCTGGGTCTGTGTGTTGGCTGGATGCACTTTGCTGTTGCTCCTGTTGCTGGAAGGACCCCCCCCAAGTACCCCTCTGGCAACTGGAGCTCCCAGCCACAGCAGGACAGGAGGAGCTGGACCAGGACCAGGGTGAGTGACTGGGTTCTGCATTTCTCAGGTTTTTATCTTGGTTGGTCTCTCTGTGGCTGTTGTGGCTCCTGGACTGTGGCTGGTTTCCCTGCTGCTGAATTTTGGGGTCAGCTTGCTTTCTGTTGAGTCCATGGGGAGCAGGTCTGTTCCATTTGCTTCCTCCTTTGCTGGTTGTGCTGGTTGGTTGTTGTGCCCGTGGAGATGGACAACAAAACCTCTGTGTTTTCTGCTGATGGCTGCATCCCTTTGGCTGGGGTGTGGAGCTGGTGAAACACAGAGTCTGAAGCCTTTCTGGAGCTCAAAGAGGAGCAGTTTGAACTGGCACCTCTCTCACCAAAGGTCAGGCTGAAGGCAACAGCCCTCTCTGAGAAAGTGGTTCTGAAGCTTTGCTGTTCTTTACGTGTTTGGTTATTTATTGCCTTCCTCCTGGCCCACTGAAGTTCTGCTGGATGGGCTTCAGCTTCCAGGTGTTGATTAAGCCTCAGCTGCACGAGAGGGTCTGTCCTCCACACTTCTGTAAGGAGAGTGTTCACTGACCACATCTGTGCCCCTTTGTGGGCAGGTCAGGCACCTAGAGCCATAAATGGAGAGTGTCTGGATGGTTGGTGCCTTTGGAAATGAGCACTTTGGGGTGAAGGGAAGAGACTGGTGCTGCCTCATTCCAGTCCTCTGTTGGTTCTGTGTCCTGTTGGTGGAGCCTCTTTGCTCAGGGATCAAGCCTGTAGCTCTGGTGCTGAGCAGGCTGCTAGGAGCTGGCTGTGTGGTGCTGGAGAAGGCAGTGTGAGCGTGGTGGTAGAGGAGATCCCGAGTGTGATTTAAGAGCCTCAGTGGTCAGCAGAGATGTTTACCTTAAAGTCTATGGAGCAGTGAAATGAAAGGAGAGTCCTATCTGTAGTTTGAGGAAGTTGATAGTTGGAGCAGGGGATGTTCTTGGCAGAAATGGTGCAAGGAGTTGTTTACCTGGTTTATTTGGATTTGGGTTGGACTGGATGATCTTAAGGTCTTTTCCAACCTCATCATTACTGTGATACTGTGAATGTGTCCTTAAAGTGACAGCTGGCTCTGAGAGCCAATCCAAACTATGGACACTATTTCCACAATGAAAAGAACTTCTAGAAGTTTCTTCTCCCTGAGGAGAAGGTGGTGACAACTCATTCCAGCTAAGAACAGAGTTAATCACTGTAGGGCTGAGTATTGGGGGGGGGTTGTGTGGTGGTGAGTTAAATGTGGACTTGTTGTTATGTTCAATTTTATTCTCATAACTTCAAATGCCAGATTGCCTGCTGTGTTGTGATGATGCTTCAGCTGAGAGTGTTGAAGGTCTCTGCACATGCCTCTAGACTAGCAATACGTAGTCACATACTTGATTCCAAATGTCCGGCTGGTTAGTTGTCTCTTGCCACGAGCAGGTGCACACAGATCAGGGGTTTGTCTCCTCTGCCCGCTTCTCATACGTGCAGCGTGATATCACATCTTTAATTCCACGTAGCACTTGATATTTTCACACTTCAAAAGCAAACCAGAAAGGTAAAGCCTGTGCACACAGAGTGCGGGGACCAAGAAGCCCTTCACTCAACTCGAGGGTCTGAGCTTCCCTTACGACCTGGTGAGCATTGCTGTTGTGTTGAAAAGTGTCCTTGTGGATGCTAAGAGCAGTGAACGTGCATCAAAAGTTCTTTCTAGTCCTAAAGATGTTGCCAGTGGAATGGGAGGAATAATTTTAAACACAGATGATTACTTAGGAATGTGTAAACATATTTAAAACCAGATGAGTGTAAAGATATTTATTTCTGGAGTGAGTGCAGTGAAGCTGGGGAAGGGCCTGGAGAACAAATCTTATGAGGAGAGATGGGGAGAGTTGGGGCTGTTTGGTTTGGGGAGGAGGAGGCTGAGGGGAGACCTCATCACTCTCTACAACTATCTGGAAGGACATTGTAGAGATGGTGCTTGTGTCTTCTCACAGGTGGTTGGTGACAGAGCCAGAGGGAAGGGTTTTGGGCTCCAACGGGGGTGGTTTGAATTGGACATCAGGAAAAGGTTCTTTCCTGAGGAGTGGGCTGCTCAGGCTGCTGGTTGTGTCCCCATCCCTGGATGAGTTCAAAGAATGCTTAGGTGTTGTGCTGGGGGGCAGAGTTTGGGGGTGAACTTGTGGAGATCCTGCCACAGCAGGATCACCTAGACCAAGTCACACAGGAACATATCCAGGTGGGTTCTAAATCTCTCCAGAGAAGGAGAGTCCAGACCCCCCCCCAGCAGCCTGTTCCAGTGCTCTGTCACCCTCACGGTGAAGAAGTTCCTTCTCACATTGATGTGGAACCTCCTATGTTCAACATCACACCCACTGCCCCATAGATTATTGCATGAATACTATTTAGAGATCTCAACAAGCCATGGAGACTCTTTTCCTTGTATTGCTGCTGGAAACATGATCTCACTAACAGCACTGACACTACATTTACTTCAAGGAAAATATTATCAAACAGTATAAACGATGTGACTTAACAACAAAGAGGAGCCGTTACAAGTTCTGGATCTGATGTTCCATGAGAACACTAATTTCCTTATACCTAAAATAACTTTGTTCCCCCCTTTCTTCTTGTTCATCAAAGCTTTGTATGCTAACAAACTGAGCTGATAGAAGTCATTGATCCATCCAGGCTTCTGTTGCTGTGTGTTCATGTCACCCAGCTTTGTAATGTTCACACAGCTTCGGGGTAAAATCCCCCTCTAACCACTCCAGGACATTCAATTTCATGACTAAAACCTCCTAGTACTCTGTTATCATGGCTTATAAATAAGAGGATATAAAATAAACATCTTACTACTTAATCAGGGCTCTTTACCAGCTTTTCAAGAGCAGTGATTGTGATTTTGGAGCTGTGTCTGCATCTCAACACTCAATTTTAACAGAGGCTTGAAGAGAGTCAAACACATTCTCTAGCAGTTGTCATTATCGGATCAAAATATTTAGCACACTTGTCACCTCAGCTGCAAACATGTCACACCAGCTTGTAGTGATTTACTTCACAACTTGCTTCTTAAGAGTGATGGATTATTTATGTATCACTTGAAAACACCAGCAGTGGTGGTAGCTTGTGGGTCTGGGAGCTCAAGAAGATGAGGATTTCGTTCCAGGTTCAAGCACTAGCATTAGCTAGAATACAGACTCATAAATGTAGGAAGGTGTCCAGGTGCTCAAAGACACAGGCATCCCTTCATCTGGAGTGCTGTGTCCACTTCTGGGCCCCTCAGTCCCAGAAGGACATGGAGCTGCTGGAGAGAGTCCAATGCAGAGCCACAAGGATGATGAAGGGAGCAGAACACCTCCCTGATGAGGAAAGGCTGAGGGAGCCAGGACTCTTTAACTTGGAGAAACGGAGACTGAGGGGGTGACCTCAATAATGTTGATAAATATGTGAAGGGTGGGTGTCAGGAGGGTGGAGCAAAGCTCTGCTCAGTGTCACCTGAGAAATTATAGGACAAGGGGTGTAAGCTGGAACACAGGGGGTTTCACACAAATATGAGAAGGCACTTGGATCAGAGGACCACCAGAGGCCTTGTCCAATCTGTTGGACTGTATGATTTGGCTTACATCTGAACTGACTACCCTGGGCTGTTCCAAGATGCATGCTCAGATTGGGGCACAAAACAACTACAGGCATCAGCTCCAGGGTGAGGTGCCTTGTACTTCATCTTTGCCTATTTCTTGCCATTAACATGAAATGGCCTGCCCAGGGAGGTGGTGGAGTCGCCAACTCTGGAGCTGTTCAAGGCAGGATTGGACATGGCACTTGGTGCCATGGTCTAGCCTTGAGCTCTGTGGTGACAGGTTGGACTTGATGATCTATGAGGTCTCTTCCAACCTTGATAATACTGTGATACTGTGAGAACCTATAATGACAGACTTGGGTGTAGACACCTGCACTGTAGGTCTAAGTAAGTTTTACTGCTGGTCACAGAGCATTAGGGATTGGAAGGGACCTCAAAAATCATCTAGTCCAATCCCCTGCCACAGCAGGCTCAGGTAACTTATTCAAGATGTGTGAGATCTCTGCTCTCTTCTCAAATTTATTTCCCCTCATCAGCAATTAAAGAAAATCAATCTAATGCTAAGGTAAACTTTAAGTGTAGTATTAATAAATTGATATTAATATCATTTAGAATATTATTACTGTACATTAGGTAGACATTGTGGTCACATAAGAGTGTTGCCCTCAGAAACTGAGCTCAATACAGCAGCAGAGAATAGTGGCAAGTAACATCTTTAGTGGCCAGTGAGATAAACTTCTTCCCCAGCTCCTCTCCTCCTTGCTGTGTGACCATAGGCAAAGCACTTTGCCTCAGTTTATTCAAATGTAAAGTGGTTATAATTAATACTCAGCATAATTAATGGCTGAGTGTCTTGAGAACGTGTGCTGAAACAGGCTCTGGAGGAGCAGACTATTTTTGCTTCGACTTCTTTAAACCATATCCCCTTGCCACAGATTTTCAAAAAGTCTACAACTCCTTACTCGAGCTAAGTGACTAATTCGAATGAATAATTTATCTGAAGAATTTTGCTTTGTTTTCTCTTTGCAAATTGTTCTCAAATAGACTGTAAAATTTCGGGGCTTGTTAGTTATAGCCAAGTCATGCACAAGGCTCTTCAGTGACGGCTGCACATGCTTGTAGGTCGCTGCTTGCACTGTGCTGGTAGCCCTTTGCTGTTCCTGAAGAGCATGTGCAATTAATCAGTGCAGCCATGCCGATGTGTAATGATATTTTATAAATAAATAGGTATAGATGAAGGTTTTCTGACTCATGGGCTTCAGAGGTCAGAGAGCACTAGGAGACCACCTACTCAGAACATCTGTAGCGTCAGTTTCTCCTGAGTAGAGACTAATAATTTTGCCTGACTCAATGTGGCAGGCTCCTTTTAAGAGGATCTGCAAGAGATTATTGAGAAAAGGAACCATATTTTCAATAGACTTAAATTCACTATATAGGGGTAAATTCTTTCTTCTCCATCCACTGGGAGTAACGGATGACCTGGACAGGATGGAGAGCTGGGCAGGGAGAAATTACATGAACTAGAACAAGGGTAAGTGCAGAGTCTTGCATCTGGGCAAGAACAACCCCAGGTACCAGTATAGACTGGGGACTGACCTGCTGGAGAAAGGGACCTGGGGGTCCTGGTGGACAGCGGGATGGCCAGGAGCCAGCACCACCCCCTTGTGGCCAAGAGGGCCACCAGCATCCCGGGGTGGACCAGAACGGGGGTGGTTAGCAGAACGAGAGAGGTTCTTGTCCCCCAATATTCAGGAGAAACACTTAGTGGCTTCAGTAGAGCTTGGATCAGGATCTCAGCACAGGTTTCTTGGCATCAGGTTATACAAAAGGACACTTCCCTTCACTTTGTACCTGCACCATCTGTTCTGCCCTCTAATTACAAATGCAAAACGAGCATAATTAAACGTTGGCATCACACAAAAATAAGCTGGAAGTTATTCCAATGCATATGCATGCTCTTTATTAAGTGCAACAAGCATCTGCTTTGTTGCTCTTATGTTTTGAGACACGGATAGAGCAAAATTGCTTTTTCCTGACAGAGATGATATTTTTTATTAGTGAAGTGGAATAAAACCCATACAGCGACGCTTCAGAGCTGCTGGTAAACTGTTGGGTTCTGTAACAGCAATCCAGGGCCAAGTTCTGTGCTGAAGAAGCACAAGAACAGCAACTGCCAGGAAGGAAATAACAGTGAACAGTTCTTCTGACTAACTACTACAAGTCAAGGTCTTGGTTTGGGTGGTGCCAGAGCTGTGCAGTGCAGCTAGAGGTCACAGCTTTGGAGCAGATGCAAAGACTGGCTTCCCTGCCAGTCCAGGCTATTTGTTGGCAAGTGCTGGCCCAAGCTCATGTCTGACCTCTGTAATGGTGCTTAACCCTCCTCCAAGGGGCAGCTCAGAGGCACTATCATCAATATACACCCTGCATTGTGAACATGACAAATGGATCTAGATCATAGAATCATTAGGGATTGGAAGGGACCTCGAAAGACCATCTAGTCCAATCCCCCTGATGCATATGTAGAACAATAGGGATAGAGTGACCTCTAAGCCTGAGGCCATGTGGCACATAGTGGCTTCTGGCCAGGCTGCTCATGATGAACCATCACCAGAGCTGCACTGGTGTTACATAGTACTTGCTCTCTTATTTCTTCAGGGTTTGAGTGTACCAACCCATAATAGTTCTTTTTTGTGTGATGAGACGTTCACATACAGAACATTAGGGGTTGGAAGGGAGCTTGAAAGACCATCCAGTTCAATCCCCCTGCCAGAGCAGGATCACCTAGATCAAGTTGCACAGGAACATGTCCAGGTGGGTTTTAAATGTCTCCAGAGAATGAGACTCCACAACCCCCCACTGGGAAGCCCCTTCTAGTGCTCTGTCACCCTCACTGTTGCCTTCTGAGGGTGACTTGGAAGTGCTCAGCACTGTCAAGACTTCTTAGTTTGGGTCTTGTCCAAAATCAGATTTTTGGGCACTGCCAGTTGGATTTTCTGTCGTCTTCTCCATCTTCACATCTAAAAGCCAGGCGTGCAGCCCAACTTTGTCATTTGGGCTCCCTCTAGAGTCAGCTGAGGACGGCAGGTGCTCTGCCACATCGTTTCTTCGGTCATGTGGCGGCACAGGTGGAATTATGCCCTTGGCTCACGAGAGAGAAACACCAACAGGTTTATAGTTATAAACAGTGATTTAGCAGAGTCTGAAGAGTAAATGTGACTTGTTAACAGCTTGCAATGGAGATTTATGTCAGGGGGTTTGCTGCATGGAGGATGGGGTCAAAGGCATCAGGAGACCCTTCATCTAAGAGACTGTATGTGCTTGGTCAGTCTTTTGTGTTGAAGCTCCAGAGTGTTTGCATGTGATTAGTCACTTACTGAGGGTCTGCTGCAGCAAGGAATCTCTTGATCTCAGGGAATGTCCTTGACAGGTGTCCCTCTCCAAGGGGAGATCCAGGTGTGCAGCCAGCTGTTGTGCAGGAGAGCTCAAACTGTTCTTGGGCTAGCCTTGATTTATGGGGGCAGGATAGTTGGCTCATAGTCATATCTACACACCAAACTTGCACTTGAGCTTAAGGTAGCCTTTGTTTCTTGAGCTGTTACCTGTTTCCCCAGAATCCAAATTGAGCAGGATATGATCATCATGCCCAGAGGCACCATTACTGCATCATTAGCTCAGAAGCAGAGTGCAGGAGATAACAGTCATGTGGGTGTCAGGAGGATGAAGCCAGGCTCTGCTCAATGGCATCTACATCAGGACAAGGGGCAATGGGTTTGAGCTGGAACAGAGCAGGTTCCACAGCAATATGACAAGGAACTTCTTCCTGGTGAGGGTGATGGAGCCCTGGAAGGGAGCTGCCCAGGGGTAGTGTGGAGTCTCCTCTGCACATGTTTCAAACTCACCTGGATGTGTTCCTGTGTGACTTGGTCCAGGTGATCCTGCTGTGGAGGGGGCTTGGACTGGATGATCTCTCGAGGTCCCTTCCAATCCCTAATGATCTGTGATTCTGTGACCATCTCCTGGTGTCCTGAAGACTGCTCCGGCAGGGGGATTGGACTAGATGATCTTTCCAGGTCCCTTCCAATCCCCAATGTTCTGTGATGGTGTGGCATCTCCACTGCCAGCCTTTGGGAGAAGAAGAGAAGCCTTCCTAATGCTTCTGTGCTACCACACACGTCTGTGACTGTTAATGAGCAAGTAGTTGTAATTGGGGCTGGTTGCATCAGTGCTGGACACTTAATCCCTCTTGCACCCACTAAAACCAGCGAGGAATTCTCGTTTCAGTTCCTGCTCCTCCTAATTAAGCCGTCGTGGGCGCCGCAGCTCTGGGTCCCTTTCTTCCCGTCGCGCTTTTACTGACACATGAAAAGCACTCGGGGGCAGGAGTCGCGTGGTGCTTTCCAGTGAAGCTTCAGGCTTAGAGCCGGGACGGGGCCGCTTCACTCCGCCGCTGACAATTCAGCAAATGGCCCGTGTTAGGCTGCTTTGATCACGTGGAAGTTTTCAGAAACTCATCCTTGAAGAAAGCTGCGGGCCCAGCAGATCCCCCCGTTCATTAGCCGTCCGTTAGCAGCTCCCAACAATTAGAGCTGTCAGGCAGCCGCGCGGCGTCCGGGGCCGCGCGTCCCGGATCCCTGACTAATGACTGGGTAAAGAGACTTGACAGGGTGCTGCGATTTGTTATAATTGAATCCAAGCGGCGTCAGCTGTTTGAGGGGCTGAAGTGTTTTCAAACATTACACTGATTTAAATTAATGCCGCAGAACTATTCGGAGACCGTGTCTGTCAGATCCGGTGCTAATAATCGTGTTCTCCTCAGATATGGAGAGGACATTTCATCACCATTTGAAAGCATTGTCAGGCAGACAGTTTACATTCCCCCCCCCTCCTCCTCCTCCTCAAGTGAAAAATAAGTTGATGATCATTATATTCATGAGAGGAAGGCGTCTGCTGACTGAAACGGGGTGGACAGGAGCGAGAGGGCTCCTCAACTGCGAGACCCTGGGGGAAGTCAAATTTGCAAAGCCCATTACAAATAATTTTCACTGGCTACCCCTCATTAGAAAACTTCCAAAGAAATTAAAGCCAACTCTGGGGCAGCTGTTGGAGATGGTTCAAAAGGAGGAGTGTCTTTCCTAGCTCACTTTCTGCCTTCAATTGAGCTGCGGGTGCAGACAGGACATTTGGCGAGCAGACCTTCGGCACGAGCCCTCTGCTTGAAATTGCAGGCTGCTTTCAGAATGCTCTTGGCCCATAAGAGGTGGGATGACACGAGGCATCTTCAAGGCAGCTTTGCTTTCCAAATAAACTGTTTGCACTGGTTCTCCTGTTCTGTTTGTACTGGGAATGTTTCCATTCAAATTGAGAGGGGGTCAGACAGTAAGCGCTGACCCTGGATTCTCCTGCATTGAGTGAGGATAGGCTGAGGGAGCTGGGTCTCTTGAGCTTGGAGAAGAGGAGACAGAGGGGTGACCTCAATGTTAACAAATATGTGAAGGGTGGGTGTCAGGAGGATGGAGCCAGGCTCTGCTCTGTGGCTTCTAGTGATAGGACAAGGGGCCATGGGTGTGAGCTGGAACAGAGGAGGTTCCGTATAAATATCAGAAGGACCTTCTTCACAATGAGGGTGACAGAGCACTGGAAGGGGCTGCCCAAGGCAGGGTGTGGAGTCTCCTTCTCTGGAGATGTTTAAAACCTGCCTAATATATTCCTGTGTAACTTGATCTAGGTGATCCTGCTGTATCAGGTGGATTGGACTAGATGATCTTTGAGGTCCCTTCCAATTCCTAAAGGTTCAATGATACTAGCTTTATGCCTGATCCACACATCAGATCGGTTTAAGTCCCCATGGCATCGTAGAATCCCTACTATGACTTGCTGCCTTTTAAATATTTTGACTGTGCTTTCATGCTGCTTGTTTTGCTTTCTTCAGTGAGGAACTTGTCTGCCCAACAGCATAATGAGTTTTGCTCTTCATTCCACTGCAAATCCAAACACTTGAACTAGAGTAAAAGCTCATTTAACAAGGTGGGCGAGAGGGAATGTTAATTACCCAGAGGTGTGACATCTACAAGAGGAGCCAAGTCACAAAAAGCCTAGCCGATGGACTTCAATAGCCAAGTTAAACAAGACACAATTGAGGTCAATTTAGTTTTTCAGCCTCTCATAAACTCTTACGTGGGAGGTCGAAGGAGGGAAGCCAGGCAGCCGCGATTGTGTCTTGTTTCACTTGGCCGGGTGAGTGGCTAACCCTTCGGTGAGCTGGCTCACTTCGTAGCTGTCGCACCTTTTGTGTGACCAAACAGTTTGCTAACTTCCTTTCTGATTGATGTCAGGTATTTTTTTATTGGCTATCAGTTTCTGGGGTTTGCACTCGGATAGTAATGTAATCGAATCACAAGAATGCATTCATCCCTCTCAGTGCTTGGAGAAAACAAGCTTGGCTAGAGCTCAACAGGCTCTGTATCCATGGATTCCTGAAGGAAAGCCAAGCGCCTAATCCACGGGGCCGTGCGGAGCAGTCAGTGAAAGCTGCCTGGAATGGCCCTGTGTTAACTGAGACACCGAGAGAAGCATCAACGCTCCCACAAACGCAACAAAACCAACGCAGAAAAGCCCAGGTAGCTTTCTAAAAGAAGCTGTTTACTTGGGAAGATGTGGTCTGCTGCTTGTAGCACTCTTGGTGGAGCATCTTGAGCACTAGTAGTGTTAGAGATTTTTCATTCAACAGGCTGCTGAATTCAGTCCTGGAACTTGTCTCCACCAGTATCATAGAATCATTAGGGATTGGAAGGGACCTCAACAGATCATCTAGTCCAATCCCTCTGCCGAAGCAGGATCCCCTAGATCAAGTCACAGAACCATCACACATTAGAGATTGGAAGGGACCTTGAAAGATCATCTAGTCCAATCCCCCAACCACAGCAGGACCACCTAGACAAAGTCATAGAGTCAGTCAGGGTTAGAAGGGACCACAGGATCATCCAGCTGTCCAGGAGCTGAGGTGCAGCCTTTCCCTGTAAGATGCAAGCTATGAATAGGGAAGGAAACTTCTATCACACTTCCAGGGCTCTGTCACCCTCACCATGAAGTTCCTTCTGATATTGCTGTGGAACCTCCTCTGTTCCAGCTCACACCCATTGCCCCTTGTCCTGTCATTGGATGCCACTGAGCAGAGCCTGGCTCCATAGTGCTTAAAATCCTTCTGATACATCACACTGAGACTTTTGCCTCTGAATGTTTTTGTGATGTGAGGCAGAAGGTAAATAAAGCCTCTGCTTGGATACCTACAAATGGAGCTAATCCAGGCCAGGCTCCGTTGAAGAGCGAGGAACTTCTTGCTTTCACCAGGTACCCCTGTGCTGCTTGACCAGGTTCTTTGTGGGTGTTTACCATCACCCAGTCCTATTATTGCTGTGGATTCCATCACCTCTGTGATCTCATTCAGTGATTTGTGCTGAGCCAGAGGCCGGGAGCTGAGGACCTCCGGTGTGTTTACACAACTTGGTGGGACTGGGCGCACTTACAACTGCTCCCAAGGTGGCATTTGATCTTGTCACTGCCACCCTCAGTAGAGCAGCCACAACAGAGCCAGAGGGGCTCTCTCCTTACTGCACCCCAGAGGCTCTGTGGCTGCCAGTAAGAAGAGGTGACTGTGAGTTCACGTGGCCAGAACGGCTGTAGTTCTGGCTGCTTAGCCAGCTCCAAAAGTCTGAGCTGCCTAAGGTCCCTTTCTTCACAGCTTCTTGTGAAAGCACCTGAACTGGAGCACGCTGAGCTCACTTGTGTGTGGTGTTTGCTGTCAGAAGAAGGGAAGGATCAGTGTAAAGCTCTGCAACGGTTCAAGCAAAACAGGGCTGTTTGAGTGAATGCTGGAATCACAGAATCATTAGGGATGGGAAGGGACCTCCAAAGATCATCCAGTC
This sequence comes from Rhinopomastus cyanomelas, assembly GCA_013400115.1. Classification (NCBI taxonomy): domain Eukaryota; kingdom Metazoa; phylum Chordata; class Aves; order Bucerotiformes; family Rhinopomastidae; genus Rhinopomastus; species Rhinopomastus cyanomelas. The sequence continues at coordinate 199,645 of VXBP01010286.1, forward strand.
CAATCCCCCTGCCACAGCAGGGTCACACAGGAACACATCCAGGTGGATTTTAAACATCTCCAGAGAAGGGGACTCCACAACCCCCTGGGCAGCCCCTTCCAGTGCTCTGTCACCCTCACTGGGAAGAAGTTCCTTCTGATACTGGTGTGGAACCTTCAACATTCCAGCTCACACCCACTGCCCCTTGCTCTATCACTAGCTGACCTTCAGAAGAACCAAGCAACAGGAGAATGGAGCCAGGCTCTTCTCAGTGTCATCCAACCTTCTCATTCAGGTCAACTGGGATCTGTTGTGGTGGTGGTTGCTTCTGCAGTAGACTTGAACACTTCCAGGAGCTGTGTCTTTTCCCCCCAACAGCAGCAATCTGTCACGCTCTGCCCTTGCTCTCTATAGCTGTGTCCTGACTGCAGGTGTTTTTCAAGAAAGTCTTTCAAGAGGACACATTTGTGAGCTTGGCCAGTGCTGAATGATGCTTGGCCTGTGGAGTGTCACCTCCTCTCAGCCAGGCTGCATGATCCAAAAGGCACAGCTGTTGTGTAGAGGGATGCAAAAAACCTCTCTCTACTGGATGCTCAGGCATTAATCAAAACACATCAGCTCCTGAAGTGTGATAATCAGACGTTATAGACACTCCCCAGAACGGGCACTTCCTCTTCCATCAGCTGTGGCAGCATGAAGAATGGACAAGTCCTTTTGATATATGAAGCCTTAATCTTTTATTCAGGGAGTATAATCCTGATCACTGTTTACAAGTGATAGGTTACAGAACGAAGAACCTTAGTGTTTAAACTGCAGTCCTCAAGGCACAATGAGTCTGTTAAACTCCCTGCAGAGCTACTCCGTGGGAGCTACCATCTAGGTGGTGCTGCTGCTGGCAGGGGATTGGACTCAATCTTTCGCAGGCCCTTCCAATCCCTAATGACTCTATCACCATAATGTGATTCAAGCAGAAACTCTTAAAAGGTGGCTTCCCTGATGCCTCTGATTCCCTTTCATGCCCTTAGAATGTTCTGGAACAAGAAGTTTCCTACTGCCCTCGTTCACTCTTTTTTTCAGTTGGTAATTCACATTTGTAGAACATTTTGGAATGTTGGTTGGACTAGAAAAGCCACCCAGGGGCTTCCTTTGAAGCAGTCAAGACAAAAACTAAAACACACTGACTGGTTCAGAACTAAATATAAAGACCTGGGGGTCTCAGTGGAACTACAAGGGTGACCAGGAGCCAGTAGTGTGAGACCACATCTGGAGTATTATGTCCAGTTCTGGGCCCCTCAGTTCAGAGCTGCTGGAGGGTCTCCAGTGTAGGGCAACAAGGATGATGAAGGAAGTGGAGCATCTCCCTTATGGGGAAAGGCTGAGGGAGCTGGGGCTCTTTAGCTTGGAGGAGAGGAGACTGAGGGGTGACCTCATTAATGTTAATAAATATGTGAAGGGTGGGTGTCAGGAAGATGGAGCCAGGCTCTGCTCAGTGGCATCTAATGATAGGACAAGGGGCATCAGGTGTGAGCTGGAACAGAGGAGGTTCCACATAATTATGAGAAGGAACTTCTTCATGGTGAAGGTGACGGAGCACTGGAAGGGGCTGCCCAGGATGGTTGTGGAGTCTCCTCTGGAGACATTTCAAACCCACCTGGGACATGTTCCTGTGTGACTTATTCTAGGTGATCCTTCTCTGATGTTTAACATTCCAAAGGCTAATCCAAACATTTTTATCAAGTCAATTCAACTTAAATCGTAAACTTCTCAGTAGACAAGATTTTCACTTACCCTTCTCTGGCGATATCGGCGTGTACCTGAGGATAACGCACCTTCTAACTCTCGCGGCCTCGTGATGCGCTGCCTTGTGACGCGCTGCTTTCCTTCAGGCTCACGTAGCTTTTATCTGCGTGTTCTGCTCTCACATTTCACGGTAGGAAACGGACCGTTTGTGGTCGCATGTGAATTATTGAAGTCAAACGGCGATGGCTTTTGGAAGAGCACGCCGTGCGTTGCAGGCACGTTCCTGGAAGGAGCATCGTTTAGTTACAAGGCCTGTGAAACTTTAGGATGTTCATACAATATTAAAAAATAATCTCCCTTGCTTGATGATTTAAATTTATATATAAACAATTAATTATTAATAGCTAACAAACATGTTTAGTCACATTTCCGTTCCAAAGAGAAAAGCAGGCAACATAGACCCTGTTAGCGTGGGGTCAGTTTGCACGGAGTCACTCCGGTTGGAAAAGACCCCTGGGGTCATCCAGTCCAACCAGCCACCCTACCTTACAAGTTCTCCCCTAAACCAGATCCCTCAACACCTCATACAAACCATCTTTAAACACATCCAGGGATGGCAACTCAACCTCCTCCCCTGAGCAGCCCATTCCAGTGCCTGACCACCCTTTCTGGGAAAAAACTCTTCCCAATATCAAGTCTTCCCTCTTGTTTTGTCACTAATCGCTTCTGAGAAGAGACCTGCACCAACCTCACCACAACATCCTTTCAGGTAGCTGTAGACAGTGATGAGGTCTCATGTCAGCCTCCTCTTCTCTAAACTAAAGAGCCCCAGCTCTTTCAGTCTTATCAACCTGAGAAGGAACTTTTTCACAGTGAGGGTAACAGAGCACTGGAACAGGCTGCCCAGGGAGGTTATGGAGTCTCCTTCACTGGAGATATTCAAGACCCACCTGAATGTGTTCCTGTGTGACTTGGTCTAGGTGATCCTGCTGTGGCAGGGGGATTGGACTGGATGATCTTTCAAGGTCCCTTCCAACCCCTGACATTCTGAGAGTCTGTGATATTCTTTTATATCAGGTGTTGTGGAACACGCTGGCACATGAGGGACCTTTCTGTAGCACATGCAGTGTTTGTCACAGAACCAAAGCTTGGTTGTGGAAGTTAGGAACGTTGAGCTCTGCTAAAACTGAGCCGTAGTCTTGGCAAAAACAGAGTTATACGATGCGGTCGTTCAAATCTGAGTGAGTCACCTTAAAACTCCCTTCAGAGTTGATAGGGAGAAGCAGATACTTCCAGAACATCATTCCTTCCCTTATAAATAAATGTATAAAATAGATTAAATGAGTCACACCTTAAAAATTCTCATTTCCTCCCTGAATATGAAGAGCAGCAATAACTCACTCGCACACAGAAATGTAAAGCAAGGTGGAATAAGTTGTAGCCTTAATATATTTGCCACCATCTGTAACACGAGCAAGAGCACAGACACAATGACTGAATATTCCTCAGTCTTTATTCATTAATATTTATAAAGTGCTTTAAGATCTGGGGATCAAAGCAGTAAAAAGAGGCAATCAGCAACACACGACCAATGCGCTCACGTGTCAGGGTCCCGTCTTACAGAGCGTTGTACGTCTTGGTAGCCCTTTCTTAAACAGCTGGTGGATTAATTGAGATGGTTGGACTGCAGAGGTTGTTTGTTTCCCTTCCAGCACAAGAGAATAATGCTGGGAGCTTCCAGCGTGGCCTCTCGCTGCCCTTTATCTTGTAGTTTCACAGACCCTCCCAAACACGATAGGGGGATTGGACTAGACGATCGATCTGTTGAGGTCCCTTCCAATCCCTGATGTTCTGTGATTATCAGTCATACATTTACTACCTTTTTTTAATCACCTCATGTGCTAAAGGTGGTTAATGGTCTCCTCTTTCTATACTGGGGAGGGCTCCAACTACTGCGTAATGATGATGCAAAATGTTTTTGGCTTATTCTTCTAAAAGAGTTGTGGACGAGGGGCAGTGGGTGTAAGCTGGAACAGAGGAGGTTCCACATCAATATGAGAAGGAACTTCTTCACAGTGAGGGTGATGGAGCACTGGGGCTGCCCAGGGAGGTTGTGGAGTCTCCTCCTCTGAAGACATTTAAGACCCACCTGGATGTTCCTGTGCACCTTGGTCTAGGTGATCCTGCTGCGACAGGGGGATTGGACTGGATGGTCTTTTGAGGTCCCTCCCAATCCTTAATGATTCCATGATTCTGATCACACCATAGGAGAGGTAGAAGGGCTCTGTAGAAGCTCCCAGCCCAAACCCAAGCACTGTTTTCTCACGCTCGCCTCCTTTTTACCCTGAGCTAGCCCAACACAGGTGCACGTACTCGGACGCGCTTCCCAGGGCAATTTGTATAATTTAAGTTCTTTTTGTGCTCTGTGCTCTTCTGGTGCTCCCAAGGATTGGTTAGGGTGAATCATTTCTGTCAAGAATCAACACGGGAACCCGGGACATGAGTACTTGACAAGATGGATATATGCACGGGTTAGACATGCCCATTTGTGGGGAGCGCGTGAAGCAAACGCAGAAGAAACTGGTTCAGCCAGCAGGAAACACAGACGAAGTAGATGGCTTATAAAAGCAGTTGTCTAACTTGCTTGGAAGTAAGACTGTGTAGATAGGAGAGTGATGCTCACGTGGGTTCCTGTGCTACTTGGTCTAGGTGATCCTGCTGTGGCAGGGCGATTGGACTGGATGATCTTTTGGGGTCCCTTTCTGATGATTCCAGAACTCTGTAGGATCTCTGGGGGGGAGGCTCTAGGGCTCTCTCTAGGAGGAGAGGCTCTAGGGCTCTGCAATGAACAACAGGGAAGTGGAGAAACCTTTTACAAGCACGATGTATAAATGTATGTATTTTAAAAACCAGTTAGATGAAAACCCAATAAACACACACGTTCAACAGGTGTGGAAAGAGAAGCTTTCTGTTGGCTTAAGAGCTGTGATAGGTAAAACAATTAATGCCTGTGCATAGAAAGAAAAGCCACACAAAGTTCATGCACCACTAAGGACTTCTTGGACCCGCTCAAACTTGTGTTGTCACCTTTAGTGCCCTTTGGGTCTGCCCCTAACGTGTAACTGCTGTGCAGCATCAGCATGACAGGGGTGTTACTTGTATTTCTAATCAGAGTAAGGACAGGTATTTAAAACCATCATATGTTGAAAATGTCTAAACCTTTGAAGATCCCTTTTTAATGAGCTGAACATCTTTATTATTTATCTTAAAGAATCTTTAAAGCTGTTTTATGATGCTCAGGCCATTTTGATACGAGGCAATCGCGCAGCCTCACGGTGCTGGAATGTCTGCAGGGTCTCTAGAGACATGTGTGTGAAGGACCTGGGCTTCCAGACAATCCATTTTAGTGTCTTCTCTCTCTCAGTGCTGTAAAGCATCTCAAGTTCCCAATAAAACAATGTGCAGCTCTTTATCTGCTCCAGTATATATATCGCACCCGCCAACATCTTACCCACAAATCTTGTCAGGCAGAGCCCTAAGCCTGCTTTTCACAAGCATCTCTCTTCCTTGGTGCTTGTTGAGCCTCCATCCTAGCTTGAGACAGAGCTGACCTCATCAACAGCCTCACACCCCTTTTGGAGTTCTCTCAAGAGTTCCTTTATCAAAGCCCTGGCAAGAATGAAAGGTGAAGCATGACTACCTGTTCTGTTCTACTCCTCACTTTTCCTGCAGTGCTCCCTGTGCTACGGGATGCCAAGGCACAGATCAAACATCTTTCATATGGACCTTGCTTCAGGGTTTGCAGAATCATTAGGGATTGGAAGGGACCTCGAAAGATCTACTCCAGTCCCTGTGCCACAGCAGGATCATCCTGACCAAGTTGCACAGGAACACATCCAGGTGGGTTTTAAACGTCTCCAGAGAAGGAGACTCCACAACCCCCCTGGGCAGCCCCTTCCAGGGCTCTGTCACCCTCACTGGGAAGAAGTTCCTTCTCATATTGATGTGGAACCTCCTATGTTCCAGCTCACACCCACTGCCCCTTGTCCTATCACTAGATGACACTGTCACCCTTCAAACACCCATATATTCAAAGCCATCCACTGGTGCCTGTGCAGTGAGGAATGTGACCTCCACTGCGCACGTGGCACCCCACAAGGTTGCCTGCGATGGCTCTGTGGTCTCCTGTAAAGCCTTTCCTTACCAGAACTGTCACTCTCCAGCCACACGGCATACGAGTGAGCGCTCTGAGTAGTCAGGAGTTAAAATGTACCTTGGCTGTTTCAATAACGTGCAATTTAATACAGCAAGGAACACATCTCACATCTAATGTTGACAGTGAAGGATCTGGTATTGCTTTTTTACCAATAGAAATGACAGTGATTCATCAGCTCCTGTTCCACTTTATATTGTTCTGGTGCTCTATCAGCCAGAGAGATGCTCTGATTTTGGGAGAAGTCTGAATGCTCTGTTCTTGCTGCCTTTCAAATAACAACTACTCGTTATAGGAGGCATTTGCACTTCTGTTATAGTCGTAGAATCATAGTCATTAGGGATTGGAAGGGACCTAGAAAGATCATCCCGTCCAATCCCCCCGCCACAGCAGGATCCCTTAGACCAAGTCACACAGGAACATGTCCAGGTGGGTTTTAAACATCTCCAGAGAAGGAGACTCCACAACCCCCCTGGGCAGCCCCTTCCAGTGCTCTGTCACCATCACCATGAAGAAGTTCCTTCTCATATTGAAGTGGAACCTCCTCTGTTCCAGCTCACAGCCACTGCCCCTTGTCCTATCACTAGATGACACTGAGCAGAGCCTGGCTCCATCCTCCTGACACCCACCCTTCACATACTTATAGACATGTATGAGGTCACCCCTCAGTGTCCTCTTTTCCAAGCTCAAGAGCCCCAGCTCCCTCAGCCTTTCCTCATCAGGGCGATGCTCTGCTCACGTACCAGACACAAAGCTGAGAGGAGTGGCATTGGCAAACTTGCTGAGGGCTCTCTATAATCCCTCATCCAAGTCACTGGTGACTAGATGGACTAGCACCAGTAAAGTGAGTGGCAAGAGCTCTAGATAAACCATTTCACGGCATCAGAATAAATTCTTTGGTGGTTCTTTTCTATCTGTTTCTCACAAACGTCTCGATCCCCAAGCTAATACCACCTCCAAGAAGACCCTCAAAATGAGGTTCCCCTACTCTTCTAGTAGTCAACCCACATTCAGAGGAGCAGAGAACTTCCCGAACGTTCTTTACTCTGGAGGAAGAGTGTGGAAACTCCAACGCAAAGGGCAAATCCAACCGGTACCTGTGAGCCAGAGGAAGGGCTGTTGGAGGAGCCAAAACAAGCAGTTTGGAAGTCGAGTGAATGGAGTGAGAAATACTTAAGGATTAGCCTGGAAAGCAGCCTGTGCATGAGAACCTCGGGAAGGCATTCGATGCAAGAGGAAAACGAGAGCCAGACTCCTTTCTTCATGTCTGGGGCATCGCAGGAGGAGTCATGGGCTGCGTGCGGCTTCGTTACGTTTCGCCAAAGGTCTCCTCGGCTGGAAGCGGCTCTGCTGCCGTAAAATCTGTTTATGGCAGCATTAAAGCAGGTCAATCGCTCGGCAAACGCTGTCCGTTCCACCCAGAAGGAAGGCAGCGGGGGGACCCAAACCTCCCTCTGAAACTGGGGTGTAGAGGAGACCTCGCAGAAAGCATCTCACTTGAGCTGCGGGATGACGCTCCCCAGAACCCTCCTGGGTGAGCTGGGTCCCCCAAGCCAAACGACTGTGCTGCCTCACGTTTCTAGCTTAGAAATAGAACCCAGAAACAGCACAGAAGCCTCCCTCAGGGACAGTGATGTTGCTGATAAAGAGCAAAGATGCTGCTCACGGTGGCCAGCTGTCTGCTTCTGGTCTGTACCCATCTCCATCAGGGTGTGTTCTTCTTATGTAGTCCATGGTGAGACCACATCTGGAGTGTTGCGTCCAGTTCTGGACTACTAGATTCAAGAGGGATGTGGAGCTGCTGAAGGGAGTCCAGCATAGGGCAACAAGGATGATGAAGGAAGTGGAGCACCTCCCTTATGAGGGAGCTGGGGCTCTTGAGCTTGGAGGAGACTGAGGGGTGACCTCATTAATGTCCATAAATATGGGAAGGGTGGGTGGCAGGAGGATGGAGCCAGGCTCTGCTTGGTGTTATCTGATGATAGGACAAGGGGCAAGGGGTGTCCGCTGGAACACAGGAGGTTCCGCATAAATATGAGAAGGAACCTCTTCATGGTGAGGCTGACAGAGCCCTGGAAGGGGCTGCCCAGGGGGGTTGTGGAGTCTCCTTCACTGGAGATGTTTAAAACCCACCTGGACGTGTTCCTGTGTGACTTAGTCTAGGGGATCCTGCTGTGTCAGGGGGGTTGGACTAGGTCATCTTTGGAGGTCTCTTCCAATCCCTAATGATTGGAAGTAAAAAGTGCTCTACAGCAAAAGTGGGACAAACCTAGGAAAGATGGAGACTAGCAAGGGAGGGAGTCAAGTCTGTGGCTGCCTCTTGCAAGGAGGAGGAAAGAAGTGAGAAGAAATTGGCAGCCTCGAGTGATTCTCACACTTCATCTGACCAAAAAAGCTGTCGAAGCAGTGGTCTGGGCTGCCCTGGGCTGGCAGGTCTCCGTTTCCTCCGCGTGCGGCGCACAGAAGCAGAGAGGACCACAACAGAAAAGGGTTAGATGTGGTCGAGGAGAAAAAGGAAGGAAGCTGAGCAAACAGTCACAGGAGTCTTGCAAATGCCAGTAAAGACACGAGGGCTGAACCAGCAGCTAGCTGGGAAGAGCTGTGAAAACAGCAGGGGAAGCAAAACCTTCCCTTTCTGTAGGGAGGCAGCTCTGAAGCTGCAAAATTCCATCACAGGCTGACCTCAAATGCAAGGACCTGAGCTCACCCTCCACGTGTTTTGGTCCAGCAAGCATATTCCTGCCAGTGTGAGGTGTGTGTTTGTTCCAGTTCCAACGTTCTCACCTTCCTGTTGATGGATAGAAGAGATTGAAGCAATTTCCAGCTGCCCTCTGTAGCCTAATTTGTGGTTGGCATGAGCTGGTGCTGCAGTGGGGTAGTCACCATCAACAGGCAACTAGCCATTTGCTTTCCTCAGCAATTTCAGCACCCATGGGATTTGAGGCAAGGTGTAGGGATGAAGACAGGCAGCAAGATTCCTTGGTGTGCTCTGGAATCACACATCTCCCCCTCTCCAGCCCCTCAAGAGTGTAAGAGAAGAACTGCTGGTCCATCCAGTCTGGTTTTGTCTGCAGCAACAGCTGGAGGTTAAACAGATGAGCCTGGGCGTTTCCTGGCAGGCACAGCTGGAACAGGGCACAAGAGCTCACAAGGAGCTTGGTGAAGCAGCGTTGGCTTTTGAATGAGTCTTCCTCTCGCTTCAATCTCAAGGTGCTCCTGTGTGACTTGCTCCAGAGGATCCTGCTGTGGCAGGAGGATTGGACTGGATGGTCTTTTGAGGTCCCTTCCAATTCCTGATGATTCCAGTCCATGCTTGCCCTTGCTCTGCTCTCCTGTTGTCCCTTATTTCTGACCAGACTTTTTTGCAGCAATGCTCTTCCATGTGGTGGCCCCCATAACTTTCCTGAAGGGATTTTCTCACCTCCTCTCTCTTCTTTCTGAAGTGCGGCGCAGTTTTCCCCTGGCTTGTGGCACTCTGTTGTTAAACAGCCTCCAGGCTGCTCCGAGGCTTCTTTCATTTTGGACAGCAGCTCTAATGAGGTTTTTTGCTTGCTTGTTTGTTCATTTTTGACCACTTACCTCACTTTTACACAGTTTCTTATCTTGAAATTCAGTGCTGCAGTCGCTATTGCAGAGGCTTCCGTTGCAGTGGGTCCTGCGCATCACTCCAGGTTTTATTCAAGACAGCTCTTCTCTTTTGGTGTCTGAGGCCACGTCTTCCAGGAAGCAGCCATCTATGACTTAGTCTAGACATTTAAAACCCACCTGGACATGTTCCTGTGTGACTTGGTCTGGGTGATCCTGCTGTGGCAGGGGGATTGGACTGGATGATCTTTTGAGGTCCTTTCCAATCCCTAATGATTCTATGGTTGGACTAGATGATCTTTTGAGGCCCCTTCCAATCCCTGACGATTCTATGATTGGACTAGATGATCTTTCAAGGTCCCTTCCAATCCCTAATGATTCTACAATCCTGTGATTGGACTAGATGATGTTTCCAGGTCCCTTCCAATCTTTGATGATTCTGTGGTTCCATGATTGGACTGGGTGACCTTTCGAGGCCCCTTCCAATCTCTGATGATTCTGTGATCCTCTGATTTGTGCCCCACAGACTGTGACACAATTGCTGACGTAAACGTTGCCGCCTCCTACATTAACACTGCCCAGGATGTTTGTTTTCCCCTCCTTCCTCTTCCAAGGTTTAAACAAACTGCTCACGTGGAGTCAACAGCAGAACTGTGCAAAATCAGTTACAAAGAGAAATGTCACAGCTGATCTTCCTGACACTGTCTTTTTAACTCTGGTTATGTCTTGAGCTTGCTTGGCGGAGATGGAATAATGCAGCAGTCCAGGATCCCAGGAGAGTCCTGCTGCTGTTGTTCTTCCAGCCTTATAGCCCGTGGTCTTGATTGAGAGGAGAACTTCAATGGGGAGCGCTCGTTCCGCACGATTGAAGCAGGGCATGCTGCTGCACGCCTTTGTGAGGGGGGGGGACACAACGGGGAGGAGTTTAAAATATTTGCTCTCTGCTCCTGTGTGGAAACGTCTGAGATGGGGTTTGGCAGCTGCTGTTGAAACAGCGGCGAGACGGCCTTTGAAAGCACTAGCCCAGTTCACTAGCACCGCGGAGCATCTAGTTGGCTGCCGTTTGGATTCACAGACAGCGTTTTCCTCCGCTGTGATCAAAATGCCTGTGCAGCTTGAAGGGTCTGTCTTCAGATACGTTGATGCTGCACAGAGCCTGAGCTGAGAGCAGTCAAGAAGAGAGCACTTTTGAAGGGCTTTGGTGCTCTGTCACGTAGCCGTTGAGTGGCTACGATGGAAGAGGAGTCCGTGGCTGGCTTTGGTCGTGCCTGTCATCTCTAAGTCCTAGTTACCTGTGCCAAGTCTTCCAGACTTCACTGAGATTCTGCTGGTGCCACTCTCGGCTGCAGAATGAACTCGCACTGCTTCAGTTGTGGCAGGGGGCTTGGACTAGGTGACCTTTGGAGGTCCCTTCCACTCCTTGATGTTCTGTGGTTCCTGTGTGACTTGCTCCAGGTGATCCTGCTGTGGCAGGAGACTGGACTGGATGATTTTTGAGGTGCCTTCCCCTCCCTGATGTTCTGTGGTTCCATGATTTCTTTTACCCACACTCAGAAGAGCGATGTCCATGATGAAAACACCCATTTTGTTTTCAAGATCTCAAACACATTCACACATCTGAGCAGGTCGCAGCGTAGCAGATCGCAGGACGTAGGCTCATCGATGGGTTTTGTACCTCTGGTTAAAGAACATATAAGTGCAGGAACTTGAAGCTGAGAAATGAGCAGAAAACCAGCAGATTTCTAATACTAACATCACACCCAGGGTTATTTTCTTCCTGGTTTAGCCACGGTGAAGCCCTTTTAAAGCAGTTTGGCAGAGGATTAGGACTTCACAAATACCTCTAGCTGAGGCAGTAAGTAGATTAGTCAGAAGCTGCAGTATTTTTGCCGTTAGCCGCGGCAGAGCCAAGGTTGTAGCCCATGGCAGTCTTTCATCAAGCAGAACTCAGGAGTATTAGACCAGATGATCTTTCGGGGTCCCTTCCAGTCCCTAATGATTCTATGAGAAGTGCTAATGGCCCGCTCCTTGCCAGACTGAGAAACACCTTTTCCAGATTCCTTAAAAAGAGGGTTTAGTTGGCTCAAAACTTCTTGTCTGCCTTCATCACGTCTAGTATTTACTGTCCTCTAACTCTCCAGTGATACCTAAAGTCTAAATTGGGTCAATGAGTCAGTAATTGGCAGCGGTCTCTTGTGACGCCGCTGCTGAAGTGGAAGAGGGACTGGGCTTCTCAACCTCTTTTGTGTGACTCACATTGTGCAGACGTCAGGTGATGGTTTTTCCCCTCCTGCAGTCGAACCACCAGGCTCTAGTCCCTGCTGAAGCCTGTCAAGAGCTTTCCCCTTTACCTCAGCCACTGCTGGCTCTAGATCCAAGATAGGCTGTCAGCTGCTTTCACTCCTCTGGGATTTACAGCCTTAAAGATGCCCACAAAGATGTTCCCAGACCAAATATACTCAGAACTCTGCTCCTCTGTTTTTTGTTAGATCCTATTTCAAACCTTCTTCAAGAAAGGTTAGAAGGGACCACAGGATCATCCAGTTCCATGGCAAGAGAGTTGGAACTGGGGGATCCTGTGGTCCTTTCTAACCCTGACTGTATGATGTGGTCTGGGTGATCCTGCTGTGGCAGGGGGATTGGACTGGATGATCTTTCAAGGTCCCTTCCAATCCCTCATGACTCTATGGTTGGCCTGGACAATCTTTCGAGGTCCCTTCCAATCTCTGATGATTCTAAGATTGGACTAGATGATCTTTCAAGGTCCCTTCCAATCCCTGATGATTCAATGGCTGGACTAGATGATCTTTCAAGGTCCCTTCCAATCCCTGATGATTCTGTGGTTGGACTAGACGATCTTTCAAGGTCCCTTCCAGTCCCTAGTGTTCTGGGCTTCTGTGAACTCTGAGGCTCAGCGGGTCAGACTTCCACTTCTCTTGCAGTCAGTGGTACAAATTGGCAGTGAGTCGAGCATCAAGCCCAGCACCTTGATGGTACCTGTAGAGTGTGAGGATTTCTTAGGAAATGAACGATGGGGTGAGGCCCAGCAGGAAAGATGGATGATTCAAATGCAGCCAGGTTTGTTTTCACTCAACCAGGGGTATGTCTTAAAAAGAAGAAAGAATGTGTGCTCGTGACTCCAGAGCCTGATTTAACGGGAAGCTTTGCGTCGTTGTGGCTGGAGCATGTCGGAGGTGCTCTTTGCTGGGTGGCTTTTCCAGCTGCTTTGCTAACGTCACCTAGTTGGTACCTAGGGGAGTCAGGACCAGCACAGCTCCTGCCACAATCACCGCGAAGGCCTGATGTTCCTAAGTGCCAGGTTGTCAGTCTCATCAGGTCTAAGCAACCACAATAGAAGGTGCTTTCTGGTGCTGCCCCAGAGTCAATTAAAACACAGGACTACAGAATGATCCAAGCAGAGGGTGCCCATACAGAGCTGCTGACGTGAGAACGGAGCAACACAGCGGGATGGGGCAGGTGGTTATGAGAGGATCTGTGATGTGTCTGCGGCTTCCTCTGTTATCAGAGCCCTCAAACAGAGCAGGGCTCTTGCTTCTCCCGATGCATCCTGATACAGATGGCACCTCAGGAGCAGCTGAGTTCATGTGACAGTAAATAGGTGATGGCAACCACTGCCTTCTCTCGTGTCTATTATTTTTATGGTGTTTTAATTGCGCCGGGGCAGCTTCTAGCACCTCTGGGAACATCTGGGAATAGCCATGCGCGCCCTCCTCTTCCAACGCCTCTGCTGCTCTTGTACTCACATGGTGATTGCTCAAGAGCAATGAAATTTTGCTCTCCCCCATCTCCTCACTCTGACTCTCAGTCTGAACTACGTGTATTAATTATGATGATTAAGGAAGTCTCTCATTTCTTTGCCTTGATGTGTTTATTAACGTAACGTGGGCATCGACGCTTAGGGTACCGTTGTGCCAACATCACGGGTGTGTTAACTCAACGAAGGCTTTCTCCCCTCTCCCTGGCAGACTAACTGCAGCTCTTTACATTAAATTGTAGTAGGTTTCAATTTATCTCCTTTAAATTATCACAATAATTGGGATAGTAAATTAAGCAAGTGGGTGTCACTGATCTGCCCAGTCTGAGTTGGGTGTCACAGCAGCATGACACAGACATTGTTTCCTGGGTGCTTGTTCACAGAGGTCCCCAAACACTACAACCACCCTGTGGGAGGGTCTCGTTTCCCAACAAGCTGAAAAACCCAGGAGGCAGCATAAAAGCAGAGAGAGGAAAAGAAGGGGTGGGGTGTCATGAAAGAGGGATGAGAAAATGGAGTCAAAGTCAAACCAGACCAAATCCAAGGGGCCGCTGCTTCCAATTATCAACATCTGAAGGGCTGCCTTGGACAGGACCATACCTGAAGCATCTCAGCAGCTCTGACCCCGTCCCTAATCTGTGACTGGGTTTTTCCCAGCGACACAAGAATGTGTTGCAAATGTGTCTTCCCTCAGCAGCACCCACCTGAGACTGCAGCGGGCTGCAACGGGAGTTCGTACCTTTCAGAGGAGACTTTGGCAGGGACACTGCAGCTGTGGGCTTGCTCGTCACTCAGCACGATTTTGGATTATCCAGAACACACCCCAAACTGGAAATTGTGAATATTTTCATGGAGGAAACTCATCTGGCCACTGTTTTTTATTTTAATTAACAACATTCCTCACTTCCACTTTTCTTTCCACGGAGAGATAATGAGAGAAGTATTGATCTGACTCTAGTCAGCTTCGTAACTGCTCTGCAGCAGAAGGTTGCAAAGCGCTGACGTGCTCGTGCTGCTTGCCGTGGCAGCCACCAGGTTTGCAGGACTTAGGCTTGAGACAAGTCCCTTTGCATCCATCTCTTTCCTTCTTTCCCTCTCTTTCCTTCATCCCTTCATCCATAGTCATCTGGATTTCCAAAGCATCTGCTTCCTTTGTACTGGAAACCCAGGGCAGATAGACCCTTCACACCGCAGTGTAGTCACAATTAATTCTGCCTCGACAGCAGCTCTGGTGGGTTTGTAGCAAATTGGGTCCAGTTCTGAGCCCCCCCAGTTCAAGAAGGACATGGAGCTGCTGGAGGGAGTCTAGCCCAGAGCAATGTGGATGATGAAGGAAGTGGAGCAGCTGCCTTATGAGGAAAGGCTGAGGGAGCTGGGGCTCTTCAGTTTGGAGGAGACTGAGGGGTGACCTCATTAATGTTGATCAGTATGTGAAGGGTGGGTGTCAGGAGGATGGTGTGAGGAGGATGGAGCCAGGCTCTGCTCAGTGGCATCTAGTGATAGGACAGGGGGCAGTGGGTGTGAGCTGGAACATAGGAGGTTCCACATAAATATGAAAAGGAGCTTCTTCTCAGTGAGGGTGACAGAGCACTGGAAGGGGCTGCCCAGGGGGGTTGTGGAGTCTCCTTCACTGGAGATGTTTAAGACCTACCTGGACATGTTCCTGTGCAACCTCGTCTAGGTGAATGTGCTGTGGCAGGGGGATTGGATTGGATGATCTTTCGAGGTCCCTCCCAATCCCTGATGCTCTGTAATCCTGTGAATATCTTGGCCTCAGAACTCCCATCCAGTATGTGTCTGTCTATAACACACAATGTTTAAAGCTCTCTGAGCACCTAAAGCTCCGCTTCCACTCAATCTCCATCTGCAAAGACCAGAAGTTCCTCTGGAAGGATGTCTAAGCTGCCATTAATACGAAACGAGCCCCTGGGGGTACCTTGATGAATATGCAGCGTCCCCTCGGTGACTCGAGGAACCTCGGAACCTTTATGCATTTTCAGCAGGCAGTCGCCTCGGCTAATCCTCAGAGCAGGTTCATTCATAGTCACATTGCTTGTTACCTGCTTACAGAGCTGAGATGTTCTCACTCTTTGAAAGTTGTCACCTGCTCCAGAAGAAGGGAAAGAGGAAAGGGAGCGATGGCTCTGGTGGGCAGCTAGAGAGAAGCGGCCCCTGCTGCGCGTGTTGGGCTTGATGTGAGAGTTCTTCACATAGGTGCTACGTCCCCTTCAGAGCACTGCAACCTCACGGCCACCCTTGTCCTTTGTCTTGATGACTCTGTGAAATACTCACCTCTGAAGCAGCAGTGGTGCAAAGGTGCCTCCTGCATTGGTGTCTGTCCAGTGGCTGCAGCTGCCGACGGGGAGCAGGTGTCGGATCCTATCGCTGGCTGCACCACAGTGTCTCAATGGGGGCATCTTCCTCCCTCCCTCACTTGTCAGAGAAGAAACATCATTATCCAAGTCCTAGGGGGTTCTCTTCACCTTCCCTGGGTTTGTTGGTAAAGCTCTGACTCCACAGATGGGGCTGAGAGGTGACTTTTTCTGATGGCACTGACCCGCACCAGTACCGGACGCGGTGCTCCGGGTTCTCTGTCGCTGCGACAGTCACTCTTTCACAACAACAGAAGGAACAATCCTAAGTTCCTTCCAATTTCACATTCTTGAAGACTGATTGTACTTATTGTTCAGGATAATTCAGTGCTTCCATTTGAAGCCAGGTCCTTGAGGATGCCTTTGGGAGGCTCTGGGAGGCTGTCAGTCTCACAGTTAATTTTCATCTTTTGGTCAGAGACAAAGACTGAACAATGCAGACACATTCTCTTTAGCTCCTGCCATGGTTCAGGGTCAGAATGAATTTTTAGAGGTGATAAAGCAGATCCAGCAGGGGGTTTGTTCTACATGTCGCTCATGGTGTTTGATGAAAAGCCTTTGTAGGCTCTTGTGCTCCTTGCTCCTCTGTGCCTAGAAATAAACACAGAATCACCCAACATTAGGGATTAGTTGGGACCTCAGAANTCAACACCCACCCTTTACATATTTACAAACACTGAGCAGAGCCTGGCTACATGGTCTCAACACCCACCCTTCACATATTTACAAACACTGAGCAGAGCCTGGCTACATGGTCTCAACATCCACCCTTCACATATTTACAAACACTGAGCAGAGCCTGGCTACATCCTCCTGACACCCACCCTTCACGTCTGTATCAACATTAATGAAGTCCTCCCTCAGTCTCCTCTTCTCCCAGCTCCAGAGCCTCAGCCTTTCCTCATCAGGGAGATGCTCCTCTCCCATCATCATCTTTGCAGCTCTGCACGGGGCTCTCTCCAGCAGCTCCAAAAGAGCCATGTCCTGTGCCAACACACACTGTATGAAGGACTGGGTTTGTTCTGCAGCCCTGAATAAGCTGCTGAAGGCATCACTTGAAGGAAATGGGGTTTTTTTGCTTTTTGGGGATTTTCTGTGGTTTTTGATAGCCACCAGCTGGGTAACGGGCCTGGCTCAGCAGCCCAACTACATCCACAACCACATCTTTTCTCTTACAAAAGCTCCTGAAGTGACTCTCAATGTTTGTGGTTCAGGAACAGGACTCAAAAAGGAAGAAGGGGAGGAGGAGTGTGACCGTGGGCTTGGGTTTGTCTCTTTTCCCTGCGGTCCAACACCGAGAACATCCGTTGCTGCTCGTGCGGCTGCATCACTTCCACACTGTTTGTAGCCACTGGACACGGGGATGAAAGGCACAAGGAAAGGGAGAGGAAAGAATTGCATAATTAACTTTTAAAATTAATTCATGACCCAGTTAAAAGGACAGGGAGGGGGTTATTAATTAATTACAGTGGGAAACCCTGTGGGCATGTGAGAGTTGGATGGTTTTAACTTCCCAGCCAGGTTAAAAGGCTTTTCTGAGGGTGTGATCAGCACTGGGTGAATTGGCAACGTAGCTAATGCAGGAAGAAAAGGTGAAAATATGTTGTAAAAGACCTTTTCTTTTTAAAGGGAATAAAAAGTCTTAAAGGACTGAAAATTAATCAGGAGGAACCCTGACAAATGTTTCATCAGGATTTAAGGAAGAGCTTAGGCTGAGTGTCAGCTCTTGTTGAGCCTGCACAGTGGATTCTTGGTGCCCTCAAGATAAAGATGTGGCCATTAAATATCTTTGTTTAAATCTTCTCTGGTCCTAAGAACTTCAGCAGAACTGAAGGGTGAACAGCTGTAGCTGTTTTGATTCTCCGAAGCTACTGTAGATGCTCTTTGCGGCACTGAAGCAAAGTAGCTTCTAACTGGGCATTGTGAACTTATTTGGGCATCTGTAAATGACCATTTGCTGTCCATTTGTCTTTCATCTCCACAAGCATTTGCATCACAAGTGCTTCCAGCACTTGTTCAGGCACTTCCAGGTGAAACTTAACATCCAGGTGAGTTTAAGACCCACCTGGATTTGTTCCTGTGCGACTTGGTCTAAGGGATCCTGCTCTGGCAGGGGGATTGGACTGGATGGTCTTTGAAGGTCCCTTCTAATCCCTGATGATTCTGTAAGGTGTTTGCTCCCCCCAACCCATTGCCCACCTTGGAACATCACAGATTTTTAACAAACCCCAAGCCAGGAATTTGTCAGAGCGGTGCTACAAGGCATCTGAAAAGAGGGTGGAAGGACGATTGGACCAGTAGCGACAGGCTGCTGGTCATGGAATCTGGGTCTTTTTAGACACAAAGGGTGTCCTGGCAGCTGCAGTGTCTTGCTGTTCCCCAGGCCAGCAGCACCCTGCGCTGTGACTCCCCTTCTCTCTGTCACCCTGCAGCGCTGTGGGGTGAGAATCTGCAAATGAAACCACCCTGCCGTGCAGCCGCGGTGTCCGGTTCCATCCTATCAAGTGCCACAGAAACAAAGGGAACAATCCATTTTTCCTGATAGAAGCCAACAGTTCGTAAGAGGTTTGAGATGAGTGTAAGGATACAATTTGCCTAGAGAGTGCCTGAGGATCAAGACAACCTGACTTTGCACGGAATGAGTCTGTCAGCTGGCATCTTGCAGTAATTGCTTCCCATGGCAGGACCTCACCAGCCGAGGGAGGACTGCTCTCGTCAACCCAAGAATCAATTTCTACAGTAGCTGAATGATAATTGTTTGCTAAGGCTCGGGGAGCTCGTTGCCAAGCCTGGAAAGGGGGCTGAGGCTGTGATTGGCACTCATTAACCCGGGATTTGGATCTGAGCAGTTAGCCTGGTAGCAGGATGCGTGGGGGTGAGGCAGGGAGAGGGCTGCAAAGTGTGCCTTTGTTTGGGAGAAACAAACGCGATCAGCTGCGAGACGGGCGTCTGGACGTGACGCCGCGGCTGCCTTCGCTCCTAAGGAGCAAAGAGCCGGTGCTAGCAAGTCGTCGTTTGGATGGTTTCCTTCAAGTGGAAACACCTCTTCTTTCCTGGCAGTTACCTCTGTGTGGTGTTCATTATGCTAAGTGCATCCTGGAGACACCTTCCCGAGTTGCACAGCAAGGAGAGGGAGAGGTCTGCTGGGGCTCCAGGAGACTAGCGTCTGACTCGGAGAGTCCAGCTCGTACCTTTGCGCGCTGTGCGAGGGACAGCCTCCACTGCCTACCCTCTGCTGCAGACATTTCTGCCCAGCAGCGGTTGGGTCCAGTGGTGTCAGCCGGGCAGCTGTGCTCTGATGCCCACTAATGCCCACCTGATGCCAAAGTTCTTGTCACACAGTAGTCCGGACACCTGGAGTGTGTTTTAGACTATCCACCTCTGATGCTGCCTGTGCAGTTGTCTCCTCTAGTCCTTGTTGACGACATATCGAGGAGTCAAAGAGGGGTTGGGTCATGGAATCATGGAGCCATGGAATTGTTTTGGCTGGAAGAGACTTTGAAGATCAGCCAACTTTTTCCTAACCCCGCTAAACCGTGTCCTTCAACGCAACATCCACCCTTCTCATAAACACATCTGCTCAACCACTTCCATGGGCAGGCTGTTCCCGTGTCTGACAAACCTTTCTGTACACAAATGTTCCTCCTGACATCCCAGCTGAACCTCCCCTGTCACAGCCAAAGGCCGTTTTACCTCACCCTGTCACTCAGTGCTAGGGAGAGTAGATCAACCCCCACCTCCTTTCAAGTAGTTGTAGAGAGCAATAAGGTCTCTACAAGGTCAGTCTTGTCTTCTTCAAGCTAAATAGCCCCAGATCCCTCAGCTGTTGTGATCTTTTGAAGTCTGCTGGCTGTCATACGGACAGGTCTGCAGGTGCTGGTTCAGGAAGAAGCTCAGAACATGGACTAGGTGGACAGCACATCATGTAGGAGTTGTGTAAGAACATGTGGTTGGTCTCTGCATGTCTTTGTGGGGGAGTTTTTGTATTGTGTGAATTAAATCTGGCTCGTTGTCTTCTCCCAAAATTGAGCCCACTACTGTGTTTGCCTGCACCTCCATCAGTGGCTCTGAACCCTCAGAGCCACTGTTTGGTTTTGGCTCGTTAGCGTTTAAGTAAATTAATCTTATCTCAGATCTGATCAACAGGATCAACTGCTGGCACCAGTTCACACTGCACAGTGCAGATACCATCACATCCCTTGTAGTTGCTTAGTGGTTCTGCTGTGTCCTCAGTGGCAGCAGCACCAGGGTGTCTGGATTGGGCAGGTCTAGTATCTAATTGCTAGTCCTGCTAGTTTGGAGACAAGCTGGGGCTTCTGAGCTTGGAGAAGAGGAGACTGGGGGATGACCTCATTAATGTCTATAAATATGTAAAGGGTGGGTGCCAGGAGGATGGAGCCAGGCTCTGCTCAGTGGCATCTAGTGATAGGACAAGGGGCAATGGGTGTGAGCTGGAACAGAGGAGGTTCCATATGAATGTGAGAAGGAACTTCTTCCAGTGAGGGTGACAGAGCCCTGGAAGGGGCTGCCCAGGGGGGTTGTGGAGTCTCCTTCTCTGGAGATGTTTAAAACCCACCTGGACATGTTCTTGTGTGACTTGGTCATAGAATCATGATCTAGGTGATCCTGCTGTGGCAGGGGGACTGGACTAGATGACCTTTCGAAGTCCCTCCCAATCCCTAGTGATTCCATGATCTTGCAATGGACTGACCCATGGGAACCTCCATGTCAAAAATAACTCCCGTGTTCTGTGCCCCTCTGATTGGGCAGGTCCATGTGAAATGCTGCATCACTTGAGAGGAGCTGTGTGGGCTCAGGGGAACAGAATTAGCAGAACAGAATCCCTCAGGTGCTGCAGAGTGATTCTCCAGCTCGTGTGACAACTGTATTTCAGTCTGATCGCAGGGGGACACGTTTCCTCTTTCCTAAGAGCCTGGACATTACGAACTGCACCTTCAGCACAGGTCTACCAGCAAATCGGTGTGAGCAGATGTCACTGCATCCCAGCCTGACAGTGGGTCTGCATTCAGATTCAGCTTGGGGACAGCAGCTTTGTGAAAACACCAGCTTTCCAGGTTCACGGCCACGGAAGTTATAGTGAGTGGGTTTTGCACACGCACAAAGCCAGGGTCCCTTATTAAACCAGTCCCAGAAGAGCCAGTGTCCTTTCAGTAGGACATCTTACCTAAGGAACATGAGTTTCAATCTAGAGACTCACGTGGGCAGAGTGTGCCCAGCTAATGCCAGCAGTGACTGTGTGTCTGACACCCCTTCCTATGTGTTTTCCAGCTGGTTATGAACCGCTCCTCTTACTGAGCAGATAAGGCACTTCACGAGGGATTTGGAATAAGAGTGACTGCTCTTCCTCATACTGCAAGACACATCTGGATTGCTCTGATCATGGATCCAGTGGTTTGCCTAGAACAAGGGTGACAGGACTGAGGTGTCAGTCAGAGCTAAACTGCAGGTCCCATATTTTCACCAAATAAGTCCCTTAAATTAGCATCCTCAGTTTATGACTTGGTCTGGGTGATCCTGCTGTGGTGGGGGGACTGGACTGGATGATCTTTCAAGGTCCCTTCCAATCCCTAATGATTCCATGATCTTTCAAGGTCCCTTCCAATCCCTAATGATTCCATGATCTTTCAAGGTCCCTTCCAATCCCTAATGATTCCATGATCTTTCCAGGTCCTTTCCAATCCCTAATGATTCCATGATCTCTCAAGGTCCCTTCCAATCCCTAATGATTCTGTGATTCTAGGCATGAACACTACTGCTTGTTCCCTTTTCCTGAAGGACCAGCCCGGTCCAATTTACCTGAACCATTTCCTCAGCAACCCCATTCTCTGCAGCAAAAGGGTGTGGACTTAGAAAACCACTGATTGAGTGTGTGTAGATCAATAGCCCAGAAGGGTTTTGTTTCTCTGAGAAACTTCCTGTGGGCACACGTGTTAGTCCTCCCCTCCACGGGGTGGATTCTGGTTGAAAAACCTGCCAAGAACCCGATGATTGCATGAATGCAGTGCTGAACATCACCTCATAAGCCCAGCTGGCTTCTGGGCTCCTAGGAGGATGATGTTTCTTTTTGTTCAGCAAGTGGAGCCTCCTTCACTGGAGACTTCACGTCAAGACCCACCTGGACGTGTTCCTGTGCAGCTTGGTCTAGGTGATCCTGCTGTGGCAGGGGGGTTGGACACGATGATCTTTCGAGGCCCCTTCCAGCCTCTAACATTCTGTGATCCTGTGATTCTGTCGTCATCCCTGAAGATGTTTAAAAGATGA
The DNA here is from genome assembly GCA_013400115.1 of Rhinopomastus cyanomelas. Classification (NCBI taxonomy): domain Eukaryota; kingdom Metazoa; phylum Chordata; class Aves; order Bucerotiformes; family Rhinopomastidae; genus Rhinopomastus; species Rhinopomastus cyanomelas. The sequence continues at coordinate 221,591 of VXBP01010286.1, forward strand.
TGTGGATGTGGTGCTGAGGGACGTGAGTTAGTGGTAGCCTGGCGGTGCTGTCTTAACAGTTGTCTTAATGGTTGACTTCATGACCTCAAAGGTTTCTTCTAAACAAGACAATTCTGTGATTCTTTTTTTTTCCCTCTCTTCTTTCCCCCCCCCCTCTTTTCCCCTTTTTTCTCTTTTCCTATATTCATTTTTCCTCTCTTCTTTTTTCCTCTTTTTCATCTCCTCTTTTCCTTTTTTGTCTTCTTTTTTCCTTTTTTCTTTTTTCTATTTTTTCCTCTTTTTCTCTTTCCTTTTTCCCTCTTCCTCCCTCTTCCTCCCTCTTCCTCCCTCTTCCTCCCTCTTCCTCCTCTTTTTCCCTTTCTTCTCTTTTCCCCTCTTTTTTCTCTTTTTTCCTCGTTCTTTCCCTCTTTTTTCATCTCTTCTGTTTTCTACTCTTTTGTTTCTCTCCCTTTTTTCACTCTTTTGTTTCTCTCTTCTTTTTTCTACTCTTCTTTTTATCTCTTCTTTTTTCTCTTCTTTCCTCTCCATTTTTTTCCTCTCTTCATTTTTTTCCCCTCTTCTTTTTTTTCTCCTCTCTTTTTTCCCCCCCTGCTTGTGTCTCCTTTCCCCCTCCGTAACAGAGGGGAGAAAAGGTTAGATTAGAAAACTTCAATTAAGCCTTTAAAAAGACCATCTGCTGGATGCTGACTGGGGTTTCGTGTAAACAAAATGCCTGTGCTGGTTACAAACAAACGATCTTATCTGTTGTATTGTGGTACAAATTAAAATTAGATTAAGCCACCTACACGGCACCGCCGCTGAATCTTAAACGTCTTATGGAAGCTGAGTGTTTGCTGCAAGTGCTCATTCGGCCTGATGAGAGCCTCATTATTTTTGTCCCGGCAGTACACACTGGGTACAGCATAATCAAAGCCTGGGGGTATGTATTAATTATCCTTTTGAATAGTGATGAAATTTTAAAAAGATCTCCTTTAGGCTCCCATCATCAGCAGATGAAACAAAGCTTTGCACAGCTTGCGAGCAGTGGCTCACATGTGTTTTTACATCTGTTCAGGATATTTCAATTTGAAGCGCAACAAGCCAAGCCTGGGATTAAAGACCTGGAGAAGGAGGGGGGGCAAGGCTGAAACAATAACCAGACCCCTCCCCTTCCTGTCTGCAGTGGAGAGGGAAAGCTCCATGTTGGTTCTCCTTGTGGTGCCTGTGGCTTGTGATTTGGAAGGTGCTCTGAGCCAGCCACGAGCACTTGCCTGCTCACCTGTACTTGCTGCCCATCACCAGTGAGGTTCTAGTCCAGACTGTCAGTACCAGGGGCTTTCATGTCTTCTCCTCTTGTATGGATTATGGTCACAGAATTACTGAGGCTAGAAGAGACCTCTGGTATCATCCAGCCCATGGCCTGACATCCCCACAGTCACCTGGACCAGGACACTAAGTGCCACGTCCAGTCTTTTCTGAAGTGCCTCTAGGGATGAGGACTCCACCATGTCCCTGGGCAGTCCGTTCCAGTGTCTGATCACCCTTTCCATGAAGAAGGGCTTCCTGACATCCACCCTAACCCTCCCCTGGCAGCTTCATCCCGACGCTAGTTGCCTGGGAGAGCAGCCCAACTCCTATCTACACCTTCTCTTCAGGCAGTTGTAGAGAAGGAGATGGTCTCTCCTTAGTCTTTTCCAGGCTAAACAACCCCAGATCTCTCGTCCTCTGCACATCAGACTTTCCCTCCCATCCCTTCCCCAGCCTTGTTGCCCCCCTGGACCCGCTCCAAGTTAAACACAGTCCAGTTAAACAGAAGAAATGACTGTGCTCCCCTGCACATCCGTGTTTGTCCACTGGTGAAAAATTAGGGGAATAGGCATGTCCCTCGTGGAGACCTTTAGGTCACCCTCTTTGACTGGAATCTCACACTGGAAGCTGAAGCAGAGAGTAAGTAGGTGTTGCTATGTGGTGGGTCTTCATTCCTTATCGTGTCCTTGAGAGAGAGGAACTGGCCAACCAGGCAACCTAAAAGACTAGAGACAGGGTCAGAACATGAATGGAATCAGTGCTGCTGACCAGATGTGAACTTTAAAACCCACCTGGACACGTTCCTGTGCAACTGGATCTAGGTGATCCTGCTGGGGCAGGGGGGATTGGACTTTTGAGGTCCCTTCCAATCCCTAATGATTCTATGATTGGACTAGATGACCTTTCAAGGTCTCTTCCAATCCCTAATGTTCTGTGGCTCTGTGATCTTTCAGGGTTCCTTCCAGCCCCTGATGTTCTGTGGCTCTGTGAATCATGGATTCTCCTTCTCGGGGCCATTCTGTGATCCCACCAGCATCAGCCTCTCAGTGAGTGTTGCAAAAACAGTAAGACCCAGGGAGACATCCTAGACCCAACAGAATCTCTGTTCCTTCTAGTTCAGTGTTGAAGTGCCAGGTCATAGTGACAAGAGCAGTTTTGTTCTCAAGTCACTCCTGAAGGACATGAGCCCTTTCCACTGATAGGAACCATAGAACCCTTAGGGATTGGAAGGGACCTCGAAAGTTGACTTACGCACAGCTAGACCTCTCCAAGTAAGGACTGGTGCGAGAAGTCCCCACACACTCCTCTTCAGGCAACAAATGGATGCTGTCATTATTAGAAATTAATTACACTGATGAGGTGAAGCCTGCACTCCAAGTTGTGTGGGTTCTGCAGGCCAACAGAACCCGCTTTCCTGTGGAATGGAGTGACCCAAAGTATTTGTTCACGTTTATTAAAACAAAAATGAGAGCGGGCAGGCTGAGCCTTTGCATGCCGAGTTTCAGCCTACAGCCACGTTGAGGGGCTCAGTTAGAGACCCCTAAACCTAGGGTTGTGTGATGGAAGTGCTGACGCGGCGTTTGTCTCCGTGAGAGCCGCACAGCCGTAATTAAAAGCACGCGGTTGCTTTGGAGTAACGTAAACAGCCGGCAGGATGACCGCCGAGGCAGAGCTTCGTGCTGTTTGGACTCCCAAGGCAACAGAGTCCGTTCCTTGTTCCTGCACAGTGAGAAAAACCATCTCCAACTGCATGGTCCTTGGATGGTTAAAACCTGCCTGGACACGTTCCTGTGCGATTTGCTCTAGGTGATGCTGCTCTGGCAGGGGATTGGACTGGATGATCTTTCCAGGTCCCTTCCAATCCCCAATGCTCTGTGATTCTATGTGACTGGATCTAGGTGATGCTGCTCTGGCAAGGGGATTGCACTGGATGGTCTTTCGAGGTCCCTTCCAATCCCTAATGTTCTGTGATTCTGTGACATGTTCCTGTGCAGCTGGATCTAGATGATGCTGCTATGATTCTGTGACGGCACCTCTGGCTTAGTCTGACTTCTCAGCTTTGCCATCTTGAACTGACCACCACAGAAGGCAAGACTGGCAGGGGGATTGGACTAGATGATCTCTCAAGGTCCCTTCCAACCCTTAATGTTCTGTGATTCTGTGCTTTCTCTACAAATAGCACTCAAACAGCCTTACAAGTTGGAGTCCAGCTTCTGTAAGGAACATTGGCTTTAGAAGTTGCCCTGTAAGATCAAATCCTGTCTTTGCTCTACCTCATTATATATTTTCGATCAAGTCTTCAGGTTTGGGTACAGCTAGACCAAGCCTTCAGGTTTGGGTGCCTTTAGGTTGCTAGATGCCACTGTGGCCTCTTGTTTTAGTGGGGACTCTTGCTTTTAATGCCAGTTGATGGAATAGGCGACATGTAATTACAGAGTCACAGAACATCAGGGACTGGAAGGGACCTCGAAAGACCATCCAGTCCAATCCCCTGCCAGAGCAAGATCACCCACAAGTCACACAGGAACATGGCCAGGTGGAGTTTAAATCTCGGGTTGCCCAGGGCCAGACTCTTACCTTCTGTCTCTCCTTTCCTGAAGCACTTGAGATTTAATGGTTGAAAAAGACGTGCAGAAGTCAAGCACCTAATTTTGCAAACACTTCCACGCGTGTGTGATGCTGTGTGAGTGGCACCTGTTACGACTTGAGGCTGAGAGAGGGCGACTGAGGCGCAGCTTCGCAAAGCGCTTACGGCTGGACCTGAGGGTCTTTGCACTGGAAAAGCCAAGGGTTCCCTGTCCCTGCTGCAACGACATCTCCTGTCACTTGCACCATGTGCTGCTCTCTTGAACCCATTCAAGAGGGAAGGGGTTTCGGTTACAACAGGGGAGGTTTAGACTTGAGGTTAGGAAGAATTTTTTCGCAGAAAGGGTGGTCAGGCACTGGAATGGGTTGCCCAGGGAAGGGGTTGAGTTGCCACCCAGGGATGGAGATGTTTAAAACCCGCCTGGATGTGTTCCTGTGATCCTGTGGTCTAGGTGATCCTGATGTGGCAGGGGGGTTGGACTAGCTGGTCTTTCAATGTCCCTTCCAGTCCCTGATGATTCTATGATTGGACTAGATGATCTTCTGAGGTCCCTTCCAATCCCTGATGATTCTATGATTGGACTAGATGATCTTCTGAGGTCCCCTCCAATCCCTGATGATTCTATGATTGGACTAGATGATCTTCTGAGGTCCCTTCCAATCCCTGATGATTCTATGTGTTTAGAGATCATTTGGATGAGGTGTTGAGGGATCTGCTTTAGGAGTGAACTTGTAAGGGAGGGTTGGACTCGATGACCCCAGGGGTCTTTTCCAACCAGAGTGATTCTGTGGTCTTCAAAGGTGGCCTTCACAAGAGAATCCCTCCCCTAGAATACGCTCACAGTGCAGAAACTCCTCACATCTCTGCTGACACAAAGAGGTTTCCCTTCCAGAATTTGGAGGTGGTTTTGCTGTTGCTGCAGCACTTCAACCAGAAGGAGTGTTCAGAGGTGAGTGTGGGACACCCACTGCTGAACGTCAAGCAGCACAAGACACAAAGCAGACAATAAGATAATCAATAAAACACCTGACTGAAGGAACACAACCCATCCTTTCTCTGAGGAAATATCCTACAGGACAGGACAAGAGGAGAGGTCAGGTTTTGAGAAACTGGGAGTCTTTTGGCAGAGAGGTTTTTTTTCAATGAAAAACAGAACAAGCCCTCAGAGCTTTAGTTTGATTAAGTTGACATTTAAGATTCAAACAATTTAATAGATTCACACACAATTATTAAAAAGTTAAATTAGGAGACTAATGAATTTTTAAGCCAGTAGAGGGGAAAAGAATTAAGTAATGATTAAATGATAGGGACTGGACTAGATGGTCTTTCGGGGTCTCTCCCAATCCATAATGTTCTGTGATTCTGTGACTTGGTCTAGGTGATCCTGCTGTGGCAGAAGGATTGGACTAGATGGTCTTTTGAGGTCCCTTCCAATCCCTAATGTTCTGTGACTTGTTCTGGGTGATTCTGCTGTGGCAGGGGGATTGGACTGGATGGTCTTTCAAGGTCCCTTCCCATTCCTAACATTCTGTGATCTTTTAGGAGGCTCCATATAAATACCAGAAGGAGCTTCTTCCCGGTGAGGGTGTCAGAGCCCTGGAATGAGCTGCCATGGGGGGTTGTGGAGTCTCCTTCTCTGGAGAGGTTTAAGACCCACCCGGATGTGTTCCTGTGTGACTGGATCTAGGAGATCCTGCTGTGGCAGGGGGATTGGACTGGATGATCATTCGAGCTCCCTTCCAAACCCTGATGTTCTAGGGTTCTGTGACTGACGTGGCTTTGTCTCCCAGTGTTCACCCCCTGCCTGCCCCAACTCACCTGAGGCACCACGATATCCCAGCATAACACAAACCTTGTCGTGTCTTATTGCTTAAATAACACAATAAGGAAATTAAAAGTCCTGCTGCTTGTGCTTTTCAGTGTTAAGGGCTGAGAAAAAGCAGAGGAATGTCAGGAAATTGATCACCCGGAGGCGGGGTTGGTACCTGTGGTTCCAGAAAGGATAAAAAAAGCAACAAGCCCCAAGAACAACAAAGAACCTCTGAGAGAAAAGTCTTTTGATATTAATGCAAAATATGTCCCCGCGACCATCCTCGCGGAGCTGGGATCAGGCGGCGAGGAGAAGCGCTCGGAGCCCGGGCGGATCGGCGGGGGCTGGATGCCCTCTGCCGGGGATGCTCCGCTTCGCCCGCCCCGCTCCCGCCCCTGCCTGGGCTGCGGGGACCCGCAGGCTCTCCCCCGCTTCACCCTCGCACCAAAAGGGGACAGGAGAAAGGGCGAGACTCTAATCAGCATAAAGGTTCTTCCCTTTCTTAAAGAAATCAATGATGTGGCTCGAAGCTGCGCTGCTTCGGTGATGGAGGTGATGGGATGTGCGTAGGGCTCCTCTGCAACCAGCACTGCAACCAGTACTGCAACCAGCACTGCAGCCAGCACTGCAACCAGCACTGCCCCTGCTGCACCCTTGGCCTCTGCAGCCCTGCTGCCTGCGGGCAGACCTTTTGCCCCCAGCTTCAGGAGTGATAGGACAAGGGGCAATGGGTGTGAGCTGGAACACAGGAGATACATCAGTAGGAATCATAGAATACTTAGGGATTGGAAGGGACCTCGAAAGATCTTCCAGTCCAATTCCCCTGCCACAGCAGAGTATCACAGTAATGATGAGGTTGGAAAAGACCTTAAAAATCATCCAGTCCAACTTAATTCCAAATAAACCAAGTAAACCTAGACCAAGCAGGAACTTTTTCCCAGTGAGGGTGAGAGCCCTGGAAGGGGCTGCCCAGGGGGGTTGTGGAATCTCCTTCTCTGGAGACGTTTAAAACCCACCTGGACATGTTCCTGTGCAACTTGATCTAGGAGATCCTGCTGTGGTGGGGGGAATTGGACTGGATGATCTTTCAAGGTCCTTTCCAATCCCTAATGTTCTGTGACTCTGTGAGTGAGCTCTGGTGGTCTGCACATTATGGGGAGAATCGAGTTTAATGACAGCCCTGAGTTTCATCCTATAAGCAGTAGAGGTGAACCCCAAAGCAAAGGCAGGCTGGGCTGCCACCTACAGTGAAAGGGAGACAGAGAAAAAGAGCAGTGGGGGAGGAATGTTGCTGGGAGGATTTACCACAGATGGTAAAACCTGGTGGTGGAGATGGAGGCAGGGGCATGTGGCACCATTGCCTGCCTTTGGGTTGCCTCTCTGGGCTACAGGAGAACACACGGCTCCACCCACAGCCGGCTTTGCTCCCACCTGCTGCTTTTCCTCTCTGTCATCCCCTGGTTCTGTTGCTTTGTGCTCCCCAGTATGACTGGCCTTGGGTCCCTGCTTCAGTGAGAAGCAGGAGGTACTCTCCTCACCGTGAGTCCAGCCTCCTCCAGACCAGGCTGATTTTTGACCAGAACCAGCATCCTCCCAGGGTTAATCAAGACATTTCCTCCAGCTGCCCTTGCTGGGCTGGGGCTGAGTGGAAGGTCTTATGAGCAGGAGCCATCCCAGTGGCAGCAGCAGGGCAGGGTGGGAGGTACCACCCCGTTTATTCACAGAATCAACATGAATCACAGAACATTAGGGACTGGAAGGGACCTCAAAAGATCATCTAAGTCCAATCCCCCCACCACAGCAGCATCACCTAGACCAAGTCTCACAGGAACATGTCCAGGTGGGTTTTAAATGTCTCTAGAGAAGGAGACTCCACAACCCCCCTGGGCAGCCCCTTCCAGTGCTCTGTCACCCTCATTGTGAAGAAGTTCCTTCTGATATTTATACGGAACCTCCTCTGTTCCAGCTCACACCCACTGCCCCTTGTCCTATCAGTAGATGTCCCTGAGCAGAGCCTGGCTCCATCCTCCTGACACATAGCAGACCCAATCACAAACAACTTTGCTCAGATACAGCCCAGTGCCAACATCTTATAGCTCACAGGATCACAGAACATTAGGGATTGGAAGGGACCTCAGAAGACCATCCAATCCAACCCCTCTGCCACAGCAGGATCGCCCAGACCAAGTCACACAGGAGCACGTCCAGGCAGGTTTTAAACATCTCAAGCAGGACTGATGAAAATCACTGCACAGAGCTGCCAGAACCATGAACTATAAGAACTCTCTCTCTGGGAGAAGAGGTGAAACACACAAAATGCTGCAGTTCCTGCCAGTCAGTCGCTCTTGTAGATCAGGAGCCTTTTCCTCTCCAACTGCGCTTGGTTACCGTGCGTGTAGAACGGCGGCGGCAGCACGTGCAGAGCCATTAGTCAAATCTGTGCTTGGGGAATAGGAATAATGTGTGTTAATTACAAATGTCCCTTGGTAGTAGCAAATATGTTTACAGATTTGGGAAGGGCTTTGAAAGGAGGGAGGAACGCAAGGAAAATCACACAGGAGGACACTTGTGACAGAACCTCATGGAACAACCGCTAACGTTGAGGAAACGCGATTTTTCATCTGGGTCTAGTCTGCGACTTCATCGAGTCTCCTCGTTAAACCATCATTCAGAGAGAAACTAAGCAAACACAGTGCTCAAGTCATCAGAAATGTTTGGGGCAAACTTGAAAAGCAGAATGAGGATGAGGTGGTTTGGATGAGGTGCTGAGGGATCTGGTTCAGGGGTGAACTTGTGAGGTAGGGTTGTTGGTTGGACTGGATGATGCCAGGGGTCTCCTCCAACCAGAGTGATTCTGCATGAAGGAAGACTCTCAGTTTATCTTGTGCTCGGGTGCCACTTGTCTTTTCACAAATCACTTTCTAGACCAATCTCAGATTATGTAGGATTGCAAAGCAGCTGCAAATTTTGAAGGTCTATTTTTGATGTTTTTAATGAGCAGGACTGATGTTTAGGACAGTATCTCCTTCTGCGTCCTGCGTCCTTGGCTTGATGGTCAGTGCTGGGATTCCTGCTGCATCCTGCAATGTGCTATGGACCCTCACCCCTTGCAGACTGACCCACGTGTTTGTGGACAGCACTGAGATTTTAAATTGCTCTGGAGTAATCAGAGAGCAGTTGGGATTGGAAGGGACCTCCAAAGGTCATCCAGTCCAATCCCCCTGACAGAGCGGGATCCTCTAGACCAAGTCGCACAGGAACACGTCCAGGTGGGTTTACAACTCAAAGAAGGTTTTATCTTCCTTAATGAGAATTTTGTTTGCTGTGTTATAATCTTGGGCTTTGAGGATGATGCAGCCAAGCAGGAAAGTCCAAGAGAAGAGCCTTGGAAAACGTGAGGGAAGGGAAAAGATGAAAATGGCTTCTGGTTTGCACAGACATTGAGGGTGGCTGTGAGCTGGAATGTTTCCTAAAATAAAAGATAAATCTGGGAGACAGGGCTTTAGTCTGCCTCCCTCTCCCTCAGAAGTCTGAACTTTTGACTGGTAGCCACCACTGCCTGGGTGCCAGGTCATGCTGATGGGGCTCAAGCGCAGAGCGAGAGGAGGAAGCGTGAGGGATACCCACGCCTTCCCTTCGGCACCTGAGTTCAGGCAGGTAGAGGTTACCTGCAAAACCTTTGCATGAAGCAACAGGGGGAAAGAGCCCTAAGTTAGTTTGAGAAACGTGTCGTTGGAAAACACCTGGTGACTTGTGCTCAGTGTGAGGGAGGTGACAGCTCGAGAGCCTGTGGCTGCAGCCTGCTGGCTAGTGCAGCTCCTCAGCCAACAAGAGGGGTTAGAAGTGCCTCCTGGCAGAAAGGAACTAAACACGCTGCAGAAAAGGGTTGTTATTTCAGGTGCTCAGCCTCCCAGTAGAAAATGAGTTTAATTAATGAATTTATTTTTCTAATTTGTGAAAATATGCCTGGGGTGACTTCTAGGCACCGGTGCCAAAGCCATAAAGTCCGGTTAATCCATTAACCAGCTGACACAGTGTCAGCTAAGGGTGGCTGGAGACACAAACAGCGGCTGAGGAAGGCTTAGTCTCCAGCCATCTCCCTAGGAGAAGCCTCAGCACATCCCTTGGGGTTAGGGTTAGGGTTGTGCTACTGCCCTTTTAGGGTGATGGAGAGAATGGAGCCTGTATCGTGGAGAAGGAGCTCTCTGTGTTTTTGTTCAAAGTCCGTGTTGCTCAGCCAGACACCACAGATTTACCCTCGTTTGCCTCTTCTAGTTTTGAGGAGATGCTGGGTGTGAAACAGGAGGCAGGAACAAAAAGCAGTGGGTGAAGCCCACTGGGACTGGAAATCAGGATTTCAAGCTGCTTCTCCTCCACTGACACAACCCACCTCTGATTATGGGGAAGTAGTCTAGGTGATCCTGCTCTGGTGGGGGGATTGGACTGGATGATGTTTCGAGATCCCTTCCAACCCCTAATGTTCTGTGGTTCTGTGATCAGGAGGAGTCCAGCTTCTTCTGGAAGCAGGGCTGAGCATCACACTCCAGTGGAGAGGTGACAGCAGTGCTGAGACGTGGGTGCTTTCGGTCTTTCCCGGTGCTTCCACCGAACTGTAGGGAGTTCACTGTTACCAGCATCTTTCACACTCCTGGAAGAAACGATGGGGACCTGAAGTGCCATCATCATGCTCGTTCACTGCGATGCCACCAGCAGATACAGCTCCCCTCTTACAACAGCCTTGCTGTTCATTATGAAGTAAGAGTGATGAGGATGATGAAGGGAAAGGAGCACTTCCCTGATGAGGAGAGGCTGAGGGAGCTGGGGCTCTTGAGCTTGGAGAAGAGGATTCTGAGGGGTGACCTCATTAATGTTGATAAACACGTGAAGGGTGGGTGTCAGGAGGATGGAGCCAGGCTCCGCTCACTGTCATCTAATGACAGGACAAGGGGCAGTGGGTGTGAGCTTGAACAGACGAGGTTCCACATCAAGATGAGAAGGAATTTTTTCATGGTGAGGATGACAGAGCACTGGAAGGGGTTGCCCAGGGGAGATGTGGAGTCTCCTTCTCTGGAGATGTTTAAGACCCGCCTGGATATGTTCCTGTGTGACTTGGTCTAGATGATGCTGCTGCATCAGGGTGACTAGACTGGATGATCTTTCAAGGTCCCTTCCAACCCCTAATGATTCTCTGATTCTATTCTATGAACTATTTCGAAATAACACGAGTGCTTTTAAAAACAGGGAGCAAAAGTGGAACCACCTGAGTCTATTTTGGGTCTTGTTTTGTTTTTCCGCGGGCGTTGGGCATCTGTATCCAATCTTTCTGGAAAACATTTTCGGGGGGGCAGGCTAGGGGGAAGCTTTCCTGCTCTGGTTGAAAACCAGGTACGTGTTGCCCTGGTTTGTGTCCGTCGCAGCCGCAGCCGTCCGGTTTGCAGAGTCTCATTTGTTAGAGCTCAAACACAAAGCTGTAGCTCAAAAGGGGCTTTTCTTTTCCCCGCAATGTGATTCTAAATAGGGGATGTAAGGAACGTCCGGGCACAAACCTGGGTTGATTACTGTGCAAGATCTTTCTTGTCAAGCAGCTGAAATGTGAGTTTTCAACAATTGCTTAATGTGATGTCAAGGGATTGGAAGGGACCTTGTAAGATCATTGAGTCCAATCCCCCTGACACAGCAGGATCCCCTAGATCCAGTCATTAGGGATTGGAAGGGACCTCAGAAGACCATCGAGTCCAATCCCCCCACCACAGCAAGATCACCTAGACCAAGTCACACAGGAACACATCCAGGTGGGTTTTAAACATCTCCAGAGAAGGAGACCCCCCTGGGCACAGCTGCCGTGGCAGCACCTAGTTTTGGTTTGTGCTGGGTCGCAGATCCCACCTCAGCGCATCACGTGCCGGCGCGTGGAATCGCAGCGTGCTGTGCTCACGGTTGATGTGAGATGGGAACCTCAGCACGTTCGAGCTCGCTTCTCGTGTCTTGTTAGCATCTGCTCGTGGTCGGCGGGGATGATGAGGTGCTAATGCGATGCAGGGGAGGGAGTGTAATCCATGAGCGTTTCTGTGTCAGCTTTGGGTCATGCATTAGACTAATCTGCGCGGGCTTTCACGGGCTCTCACCCAAGGAATGCCAGTCCAGCCTCTCCCCTTCCCCCTGCGATGCCTTTGAAGCTTTGGGAATGATTTCCTGCACGCAGGCTGCGTTAGGAATGAGCACACGTTCTTCCCCTGGCTGAGGGAAGGGTGCTTTTTGTGCCCACTGGCTCTCAGCGGCACCCAAGGAGGGAAGCTGCTCCAGTCTAATCTTCTTTCCCATCTCAGAGGTGAATGGAGTCGAAGGTGCACCCTCACCAGCAACCTGCGTGTTGCACAGCACCAGCTAGGATGCCTGAAGTGGCAGCCACGGTGTGGTTCTGAGAGGTGCCTCCAACTGGTGGTACCTTGCAGACTGGTCCTGATTTTCTGAGAGGTGCCTCCAACTGGTGGTACCTTGCAGACTGGTCCTGATTTTCAGCTTGTTACACAGACAGCTTCCTAGGCTTAACTTTCCTCTCCATGATCAGCCTTGTGGTAGACTGTTGGTCCTTGGGTTGCTGTCTGTCTCTTGGGATGTGTTTATGTACTTTTAGCAAACTGGGATCCAGCTCCTGACTGGATATTCACAGGATCACAAAACATTAGGGACTGGAAGGGACCGTGAAAGACCATCCAGTCCAATCCCCCTGCCAGAGCAGGATCACCTAGACCAAGTCACACAGGAACATGGCCGAGAGGGTTTTAAACGTCTCCAGAGAAGGAGACTCCACAGCCCCCTGGGCAGCCTAGCAGTGATCTTTGACTAGGCTGTGTGTCATGTTGTGAGGTTTCTTGGCCCGAGGCATCGTGAAGTTGCCATGGCAACTTGTGAAATCTTCTCAGCTCTGCAAAAATACTGGAAGGATGGACTGGAGCTTCTGGTTACAGGCTTCTGGCTGCTCCTTCTTTTCTGCCTTTGTTGGGAGAGAGAGAGGCATCTCGCTGAACTAGGCACAGTGGTCATCACACCTTGGGAACATGGGGAGTGGGGACAGAGAGGGGTGCTTCAGGAAGGAAGGTTTCATCTCAATTCCACTGTTTGCTGGTACCAACCATATGGTGTAACTCTTCAACTAGGTCAGAGTCGTAGAACATTAGGGATTGTAAGGGACCTTCGAAGATCATCCAGTCCAATCCCCCCACCACAGCAGGATCTCCTAGATCAAGTCACACAGGAACATGTCAAAGCAGCTTTTAAATGTTTTCAGAGAAGGAGGCTCCACAACCCTCCTGGGCAGCCCCTTCCAGTGCTCTGTCACCCTCAATGGGAAGAAGTTCCTTCTCATATTGATGTGGAACCTCCTCTGTTCCAGCTGACACCCTCTGCCCCTTGTCCTATCATTAGATGACACTGAGCAGAGCCTGGCTCCATCCTCCTGACACCCACCCTTCACATATTTATAGACATTAGTGAAGTCACCCCTCAGTCTCCTTTTCTTCAAGCTCAAGAGACCCCGCTCCTTCAACCTTTCATCACGAGGGAGATGCTCTTTCTACTTTATGTTAGGCAGCTTCCTGGGTGTCCCAGCAAAGTAAAAATTAAGAAAATCAAAATTAAAAACCCATATAAATTGTAAACCAGGGATAACCCACGTGGCAGATCTTCCAGAGTCGCGTGACCTGCTTTTAAAACATTTTCTCCAAGAGCTACTCTTTTCCTTCTGTCTTTCCCTAACATCTGTTTGCTTTTCATCTCGCTTTAATAAAAAGATAGCGTTTGAGAGCATCTCAGAAGCCATCATCCCAGCCTGTGCTTTTGTTGTTGAAGTTACAAAAAGAAGAAGAAAATAAAAGCAGAATAGCTAGAGAACCTGTCCAGGTGGGTTTTAAATGTCTCCAGAGAAGGAGACTCCGCAACCCCCTTGGGCAGACCCTTCCAAGGCTCCATCGCTCTCACTGGGAAGAGGTTCCTTCTCAGATTGATGTGGAACCTCGTCTGTTCCAGCTCACACCTACTGCCCCTTGTCCTATCAGTAGATGCCACTGAGATAGAGCCTGGCTCCATCCTCCTGACACCCACTCTTCACATATTTATAGCTTGTCCTGTTGTTAGTTGGGGTCTTTTTTAACAAATCCTGTGCTGTTATTTATCCTCTTCCCTAGAATTGAGCAAGAAATTACACTGGGACTTGTGAACAGACCAACCAAGTCACTTCTGACCTCCCAGTTAGAGCAGTATCATCTCTTCAGAGCAGTATCATCTCTTTAGAGTAGCATCATCTCTTTAGAGTAGTAGCATCATCTCTTTAGAGTAGTAGCATCATCTCTCCAGAGTAGCATCATCTCTTTAGAGTAGTAGCATCATCTCTTCAGAGTAGCATCATCTCTTTAGAGCAGTATCATCTCTACTTCCTCCTTCTGTGTTGACTTTTCTCTTCATTGGACTTTATCTTTCACTCAGTAAAGGCCTTAAACAGGAAACCTCTTTGCTAGTGTTTAAATTAAGAGCAAAATCAGTTAAAAGCAGCTAATTAGTTAAAAGAACCACCAGCCTTAACTGGGGTGCTCCCCTCCATCAGCGGAAAACTTAGCTGTTCCAGATGTGAGTACAAATGTGTAAAATACTCCCGCACAGACTTTCAAATCTTATTCCTATTGTTGTTATTCTTGTGTTTGTGCTTTATTGATGTTATTTACCTTCCTAAGCAGGTTCTGGGATCCGTAGGGCCTCCAGTCAGGTGTGTTCAGTCTCTGTGACCATCCCTAGACGTTCCCCCTCACCAGTTCCCCCAAGGATTCCACTGCAGCTGACTTCAAAAGCTCTGTCTCAGTCTCCGTGTTGTCTGGGGCGCGAGGGGATCCGTCATCTCAGCCAGCATCCCTGCCACGAGCCATTTATGGCAACAAAAGGCTCCCTGTTAACGACGTGGAAGGTGTCACGTCCACTGCTGGGGAACAAGGATGACTTGGGCTTGGCCTTTTGAAATGGAAAGGTGGCAGGGGTGGTGAGCTAACGGCGTTGGCTGTAAACGGGCTGAGGGTTTTCTGCACTTTCCACAGTAAATCCCAACTCTGACTCTTTCTGGGTGTTATTTTCAGTATCTTTCCCCCCTTTGAGAGACAAGCTGCCTTTAATCAACCTGGACATCTTAGTTTGCTCTCACGTTCTGAATCTAAAGACATTTTATATGTTGCAACTGCAGTCGTAATTTTTATCCCGACCTTGTAACTGAAAGGGCTGATAAAACACAACTATAGACATTTTTTGTAGTTTTATAGAAACCTTCAGGCAATGCCTTCTCCAGAGATGTCTAAAACCCTCCTGGATGTGTCCCTGTATGACTTGGTCTAGGTGATCCTGCTGTGGCGGGGAGGTTGGACTAGATGATCTTTTGAGGTCCCTTCCAATCCCCAATGATTCTATGACAAGAGGGCAGAGCCTGAAGCTGCATCAGAGGAGGGTTAGGTTGGATGTCAGGAAGCCCTTCCTCACGGGAAGGGTGATCAGACCCTGGAATGGACTGCCCGGGAAGGTGGTGGAGACCCCATCCCTGGAGGTGTTTAAGGACAGCCTGGCTGTGGCCCTGAGCGCCCTGGTCTGGCCGCTGTGGTGATGTTAGGTCATGGGCTGGGCTGGATGACCTTGGAGGTCTTTTCCAGCCTCAGTAATTCTCTGATTCTGTGATGTACAAACAGACCCCAGATCTCCAGGAACCAGGTCTGGGCTAGGTGCATGGCCCGTTCAGCTGCAAGGGTTTACTTGCACATCCTTCAGACACTTCAGACACTTAAAATCAAGCGTGCTCATGCTTGCTGAAGAACCAGGGCCTCCACAGGAGGAAGGGACAGGAGTCCTGTGAGCGATTTGCATTCAGCTGCAGCGTTCACGTGGCCTCGTGAAACTTGGACTAAAAAATGAATTCAGTTTGGTTTGAATAACACACTCTTGTGTGGTCTGAGGAGTGCTCAAGGGATCTTGGTGAGCAGTTCAGCAGCAAGTATCAGCCTAGGTGAAGGTGTCTAGGGAGGTACCACAGGGATCTCCACTAGGTTTCATTTATTTAAGTGTCATTAAGGACTAGAAGAGGGATTCTGCTAGTGAGGTGTTTAGAATGAATGTTAATGACTGCAGCTTAATTGAATTCATAGTTAATGATAAATTGGAAAGTTGCCATAAATGTAATCAATTTATAGATTAACCTGGAAAAAAAAGACACTAGGAGAGAAGCTGCCCTCATTCTTAGCTGAGGTTTAGTTCCCAGAGGGGTAAAGTGTGTTCAGCTCACATCAGTCTCAGACTGGATGGATAAGGTGCACTCGGTGCCCAGCATCCCACAGACTGCTCCTCACGCCTGCTGGGGTTGAGTTCCTGCTCTAAGCGTGGACGGCAAATCCTTCAGGCCTAAAAGCTGGTTTGGCTTTGCGGGAGGCTGGGAGCACCTCCGGAGAAATGAAACGGGCATCTGCTGCCACCTCCCGATCGCTCGCGAACCCTCCCGTGTCCCTGCCGGGAGCCGCGCTCCGCCGGGCGGGGGAAGCTGCCTCCTGCATCGCTCTCACCAGCGAGGGACCGCGGGCTTGGGGACGGATGGCTCCTGGAGTTCGCTGCTGGGGAGAGCAGCGGCTGCCCAGCTCCACCCTAGGGACCCGATGCTTCGGTCAGGGGCAGTCAGGGTTAGACGTGGGACGATTAAAACCTGCCTGGACGTGTTCCTGTGCGACTGGTCTAGGGGATCCTGCTGCGGCAGGGGGTTGGACTCTTTGGAGGGGCCTTCCAATCCCTGATGCTCTGTGATGCTGTGAAGGCACCACTTGTAAAGCTCCTGTTGTCCTTTCCCAAAGCAACAGCACAGGCACCTAGGAGAAGCTTCCCTTGTAGCCCCCTCCGCTTAGATACTACAGGTCCTTGCATCTCCTGGCCTCAGTTGCCACTTTGCTTTCCAGACAGCCTCTGCATCTCCTGGCCTCAGTTGCCACTTTGTTTTCAAGACACTCTCTGCCTCTTGTCCAGACCCAGAGCTGGCTGGCTCATGTGCTGTGACACGGAGGGAACTGCGGGGCCGGGTCTGAGTGAGACCGGCAGCCAGGATGGCGCAGATGAAGCTGCATTTATCTGTCAGGAGTTGCTAAATCTGCAAGGTTTCCATGACATGAGGCAAGGAGAGGGACCAGGGACCCTCAGGTTTCATCACAGAACTTGATGGATACCGCAGCTCAGCAAGCACTCTGAATCCACCCTCAGAAGAGCAGGGATGGTCCCTAGAAGCTGAGCTCTGAGCGCGTTAGCTTTTCTGCAGGTCCCAGCAGGAGGTTTCAATCAGGACGAGTCACGATTTCCTACAGTCTGCAAAGTCCTGATGGAGGCAAAGTAAAAGCCCTGTTCCTGGGCTGCAGAGTCCATTTCCCATCGCGCTTCACTAGGGCTCTTGTAGGGAAACGCTTAGGCAGCCACACGTTGGGCTGAAGGAACCCTAAACACTAGTGACATCTCCTTTTTAGATAAAGAGGTTTGTGAGTGATTTAAAACCTGATTCAGTAAGTTGGGGCCTCTTTTAGTCTAAAAAGGACCAGCTGAGAACAGGGAGGGTGCAGATTCCAACGCAGAGCCATGAAGATGATGGAGTAGAGCACCTCCCTGATGAGGAGAGGCTGAGGGAGCTGGGGCTCTTGAGCTTGGAAAACAGGAGACTGAGGGGTGACCAGATAAATATGTGAAGGGTGGGTGTCAGGAGGATGGAGCCAGGCTCTGCTCAGTGTCATCTAGTGATAGGACAAGGGGCAGTGGGTGTGAGCTGGAACAGAGGAGGTTCTATATAAATATCAGAAGGACCTTCTTCACAGTGAGGGTGACAGAGCACTGGAAGGGGCTGCCCAGGGGGGTTGTGGAGTCTCCTTCTCTGGAGACATTTAAAACCCACCTGGACTTGTTCCTGTGTGACTTGGTCTAGGTGGTCCTGCTGTGGCAGGGGGATTGGACTGGATGATCTTTCGAGGTGCCTCCCAATCCCCAATGTTCTATGATCCTGTGAACCCCTCTGTTGCACATAACCAGGTTCCAGGACCAAGCAGTCTCTTACCCATTAAGCTTCCCACAGCAAGTGCATCACTGCTTCACGCTCAGCCCTGGGGATCATGGGGTCCAAGTGTATTTTAATCCCATTCCTCATGATTTAAATTAATCTACCTAGGAAATCCACCAGAGCCCGCACGTGCTCGAGAACGCCGTGCCGCACAACTGGGTCCTGAGTGACTGCTGACCCTCTCCCCGGCCTCCTGCTAGGAAGAGCTGTTTTTCTGTAGAAGTGAGAACACTATTGTACCCGTCAGTGGGAAGCTTGCACGTTGTATTTCTTCCTTCATGCGCTGCTAAACATGAGGCTCTCTCATTTCCCTCTTTCTTCAGAAGGCAGGAGACCCATCTGGCAACGTTCTGCAGATCAGCGTTTCTTAAGGAGAGTTTGATTTAAGTGGTGGTTTTGTTGAAGGCAACAAAAAGGAACTCGGGAACCTGGGTTACGGCGCCGTGTCTCGGGGTGTTATGAAGCTTACGCAACGCTGGTGCCGTGCCAGGGACAGAGGTGTCTTTAAGCTGCTGAGACCAGATGATCTTTGGAGGTCCCTTCTGATCCCTAATGTTCTGTGATTCTGTGGAAGTGGGAGGTGTTCTCTTTGTTCTCATCCTGCTGTGTCTTGGGCTTGTGGCAAAGAAAGAAAATGCCCTGGAGTCCACAGAATCACAGGACATCAGGGACTGGAAGGGATCTCGAAAGATCATCCAGTCCAACCCCCTGCCACAGCAGGATCATCTAGGCCAAGTCACACAAGAACACATCCAGGTGGGTTTTAAATGTGTCCAGAGAAGGAGACTCCACAACCTCCCTGGGCAGCCCCTTCCAGTGCTCTGTCACCCTCACTGGGAAGTTCTTTCTGATATTTATATGGAACCTCCTCTGTTCCAGCTCACACCCACTGCCCCTTGTCCTATCACTAGATGACACTGAGCAGAGCCTGGCTCCATCCTCCTGACACCCACCCTTCATTTAGAGACATTAATGAGGTCACCCCTCAGTCTTCTCCAAGCTAAAGACCCAGCTCCCTCAGCATCTTCTTGTAAGGGAAGTGCTCCACCTCCTTCACCATCCTCATTGCTCTACACTGGACTCCCTCCAGCAGCTCCACATCCCTCTTGAACTGACATGCCAGGTAGATTCATTTGGAGACTTGAAAACAAATGTGGGTCAAATAAGAGCTCCTTCGTGACCTGATGTCTTGTTAAAGGGTTGGGAAAAAAATCTAAGCACCATTTGGGGGATTGGACTAGATAGTCTTTCGGGGTCCCTCCCAATCCCTAATGTGATAGGACAAGGGGAAGTGGGTGTCAGCTGGAAAAGAGAAGGTTCCATATAAATATGAGGAGGAACTTCTTCCTGGTGAGGGTGACGGAGCCCTGGAAGGGGCTGCCCAGGGGGGTTGTGGAGTCTCCTTCTCTAGAGACATTTAAAACCCCCCTGGCTGGGGAAAGGGGGAGAGTGAATAAACAAAGGGAAAAAGTGATGACTCCACCAAAAAAAGCCAGTGGGCTTTGCTGCAAACGAGGTCAGCCGTGGGGCACAGCAGTAGTAGAATAGGAACTTCAACTGAGAGAAGAGCTCTCGCCAAGGTCCCACGAGCACCGCGCGGTTATTGAAACCTAAAGCCAAACCTCGCGCCACCGCAAAGACCCGGAGCGAGAGCAGCCCCGCACCGGAGGGCTCTGCACATAACGCACCAAAATAGAGTAACTCTAAACCACGAGCAGTCTTACTTTCCCCAGAAGTTGGGAAATATGAAGTGGTTTCCAGGGTTATGGTTTTTTGCACAGAGTTAAGTCAGCAGCAGACAATTAGGGATACAGAGCACCCTGTGGGCAGGGAAAAACCCCGCTGCTTCTGTCATGGAAACACCCTGGGCTCTAGGAAATCAATTTTTAACGTTACTCACAGCCTGGTTACCCATATGTGATTCTGTGATCTGCAGTCTTCTGGCAGGGGGATTGGACTGGGTGATCTTTCGCGCTCCCTTCCAATCCCTAACCTTCTGTGATCCCGTGATCTACTGTCTTCTGCATCCAAAAGCAACAGTAAAGCTGGTGGTCTCCAAACTGCCTCCTACCACAGTCCTTTTGAAGCACATCCAAGACTGCAGTCTACACAAAATATGGGATTAACAAAGGTCTGGAAAGCCTTACTCTGGGCAGGAATGAGTCATGAGTACTTCATGACCATAGCCTAGTGTAAGGAGAATAAAGGAACAAAAGGGTCATAGAATCATTGGGGATTGGGAGGGACCTCGAAAGATCATCTAGTCCAACCCCTCTGCCACTGGAAGGGGCTGCCCCAGAAGGTTGTGGAGTCTCCTTCTCTGGAGATGTTTAAAACCCATCTGGACATGTTCCTGTGTGACTTGGTCTAGGTGATCCTGCCGTTGCAGGGGGTTGGACTGGATGATCTTTCAAGGTCCCTTCCAATCCCTGATGTTCTGTGATTCTGTGAAATCGTGGGCAGCCCAAGAGCCTTGTTTGCTCTCCTGCAGAGCAGCTGGCTGCACACTGGGGTCTCCTCTCAGACAGAGATGCTGGTCAAGGATGCTCCTCTAAACTGACAGATTCCTTGCTGAAACAGATCCTAAAAAGCAAGACTAAAAGCAAGGAAGCTATGGACTCAATGATCTTTTGAGGTCCTTTCCAATCCCTAATGATTCTATGATTCTGTGACTTTTCTCTCAACCGCTTGTGTTTGTTTGCCTCATGCAGTGCCCATCTCCAAAGCATCAAGTGATCTTGATCTCTTGAGGGGTGACCTCATTAATGTCTATAATTATGTTAAGGGTGGGTGTCAGGAGGATGGAGCCAGGGTCAGCTCGTTGTCATCTAGTGATAGGACAAGGGGGCAATGGGTGTGAGCTGGAACAGAGGAGCTTCCACTTCAATATGAGAAGGAAGTTTTTGATGACAGAGTGGCCCAGAACTGGACACAATATCCCACATGTGCTCCCCCCAAGGCCGAGCTGAGGGGAACGAGAATCTCTCTCAGTCTGCTGACCACCCCACTTCTGATCCACCCCAGGATGCTGTTGGCCTTCTTGGCCACCAAGGCACATTGCTGGCTCATGCTCAACCTGCTGTCCCCAACAAGATGTCCATGCCTTGGACCGTCGATGCATGGCTGTGCCGGTTGTGCCCAGGGCATGCTCCTGGAGCAGCGCGGTCGGGCACACGTGTTTTATGGTCTTAGTGACTTGAGTTTAGTCCAGCAAGTTTTTTTAATAAGCTCAAAAGATGTTCTGGCTCTGATGTCATCGGCCTGGTTTTAGTGGTCAGATTAAAAACCTCATAAAGACAGTCAGCTTCTTGAACGTTCCAGACGCCGACAAAAGCTTTGAGAGAAGAAATCATTCAGATAACGATATTTGCTCGGACTCGGTGATCCCAGGGGTCTTTTCCAACCACAGTGGTTCTATGATCGTGTAGACAGCCCAGACCAGAAGAGTCCTGCCCTAAAAGGAAAGCAAGTAAAAACAACGTGGAACGTCCCTGTCCGCACTGAAAATATTAACATTGGGGATGTTTGGATTTACTGCTGTTTGTTTTCATCTTCCAGACCATCGTATTCAATTAGAACTTTATCTTCTCTGAGATCGAAAGACTCTGCGTTGAGTAGGGGCAATCGTCCGTGTGGTCTCGTATCGTATTGGTGGGACATCAAAGCTTCTTCCAGCCTTCTGCTAACGGCCCTGGGCAGGTCCCGCGTTCGCATGGGGGCTGTTGGCTGAGATTTAGGACTGGCTTTTTTGTGGGAGGAGGAGAAAAAGACTGTCTCCTGCCTCTAAGGGACCACCAGAGGAAGCTTTGAAGATGGGATGGAGGCAAAACATCCGCTGGGTGCGAATGATTACTTTGGAGCTTCTTTCATGACTTCATGGAATCATAGAATCATTAGGGATTGGAAGGGACCTCAAAATGTGACTTTGGAGCTTCTTTCGTGACTTCTTTCTTTTCATAGAATCATAGAATCATTAGGGATTGGAAGGGACCTCAAAATGTGACTTTGGAGCTTCTTTCGTGACTTCTTTCTTTTCATAGAATCATAGAATCATTAGGGATTGGAAGGGACCTCAAAATGTGACTTTGGAGCTTCTTTCGTGACTTCTTTCTTTTCATAGAATCATAGAATCATTAGGGATTGGAAGGGACCTCAAAATGTGACTTTGGAGCTTCTTTCAAGGGAGTTTCTGGGGAGAAGGGTTGTTTCTGATGGACAAACCTGATGATGGACCCGGGGAAACGCGCCATTGTGATGTGCTTCGTGGCTGTTTAGCCTGGGAGTGTAGGCACGTCTTGAAAAGCTCTTTAACCAGTGTCTGTTGTACTGGGAATCCCATCACAGACCTATTTCTGCAGTGGTCATCATGATTTATTCGTGGAAGCCCCTGATCACCCCTTAACATAGGTGGGATCCTTTGCATTAGTTCTTTAGGAGGATGATGCCGGGTTCTGGTTCTCCTGTGTGAAAACCAGCTCCAGTGCCTGGATCCTGCTCTGGCAGGGGGATTGGAGTAGATGATAGTTCGAGGTCCCTTCCAATCCCCTGACTCTGTGACTCAGATCCTTACCTTCAGGTGTCTGCAGCTTGGTGCTCGGTGTCTCCTGAACTGCTCACCTGGCATTGAGAAGAAACTTCCTTTATCTGTCTCTTTATTGTTAATGACAGAGCCCTGGAAGGGGCTGACCAAGGAGGCTGTGGTGTCTCCTTCTCTGGAGACGTTTCAAACCCACCTGGACATGTTCCTGTGTGGCTTGATCTAGGTGATGCTGCTCTGGCAGAGGGATTGGACTGGATGACCTTTCGAGGTCCCTTCCAACCCCTAATGACTCTATGATTCTAAATAACCTATTCTCCACAACCCCACTCCAGGCAGCCCCTTCCAGTGCCCTGTCACCCTCACATTTCCACGTTGGTTACTCTATTGATGTTTGTAGAGATCACGAGGAACCTACAGACATCATCAAACTCTTTCCCCTCCTCAAACTTTGTCATTTGCAGCGTCAGCTCTGACCAGCAAGGTTCTGACCTCCTTGGGCTATTAAATGCTGTGGTGGGCATGGTCATGTCATGGAGTCTGTAAGACCCTTGAAGGATTCTTGCAAGTAAACAGTTAATGTGCTGAAGCACTAGGCTGAGCTTCTAGGCAGAGCAGCCTGGGATGGTGTGAGAGCGGTGCTTTTCCAAGATACCCAGAGGCAGCTGACATCTGATCCTAGTAAGATGCTTCATACCTTGGTGTGTGGTCCAACAGCCCATCTGGACCTCGGAGGGCACATTTTTATTAGACTTGCTAAATCATTTTGCCCTTCAGGCTGACTTTGTTCCCAAAGTTCTCCCTTTGTCTTCAAACACTGGGCTGCGAACACCCAGGTAATTGCTGGCAGAGTAGCTGAAAGGCTTCGGAGCATTTGTCTTCCATCTCCAAATCTCCTCTCTGTTAGAGCCCCGAGATTGCGATCTGATGGAGCATCAAAGGCTTTTGTCTGGGTTGTTTTCTGAGAGCTGTCTGCTGCAGTCTGTTTGCTGCCCCTTCCTCAGCCACTGACTTCCCTGCTGCTTCTTTAGTTCGTCCTTCTGCTGGCTGTAACTGCAGCCTGTGACTACTACATGGTTCCTGGTACAGCATCATCCCAGGATCCCATTGTTTTCTTCTTGCAGTCTACTCATGGAAGCTTTCAAAACCTGCCTGGACATGTTCCAGGAGCTGGGTCACCATGAGGGATTGGAATGGACCTCAAAAGACCATCTAGTCCAACCCCCTGCCACAGCAGGATCACCTACACCAAGCCATAGAACCGTGGAATCATAGACTTATTAGGGATTGGAAGGGACCTCAGAAGCTCATCTAGTCCAACCCCCTTCCACAGCAGGATTCCCTAGATCAAGTCACACAGGAACACATCCAGGTGGCTTTTATACTTCTCCAGAGAAGGAGACTCCACAGGCCCCCCGGGCAGCCCCTTCCAGTGCCTGTGGTTCCTATTTGTGCTGCTGTAGTTTGGGTTTAGCTGCCGTTTATTTTTCCCTTAACTGTTTCCAGTGAAATTTGTTTGCTGAACTGGAGCTTTTGCAGGACCAGAAAGCAAAGTAGAAGAAAACAGACAACCTCAGGTGGAGTGAACCACCCTCTGGAGGTGTCTGTCTTTCTCCACGAGCTGCAGGGTGGTTCTGGTTTTCCAGCAGAGACACCTCACTCACTTTGGTGCAGTAAATCTGGCTGGAGGTGTTTGCGCACTGCTCTGCACGAGGTAGCCTGTGTCTGAGCTGAAGGCTTCCCACCCAGTTCTCATGGACCTGAAGGGCTGCCGTGGCCACACTGATGATGTGCAGGTGCAGAACCAGCCTGAGGTACAGACAAGAGGAGAGCTTGGCCAAGTGATCACAGCAGGAAGACAGGTGCATAGATGCGAAACCAATCCGCTGCTGTTTCTTGCTGTCACGAGGAAGAACGTCTTGAAGCCCTCGTGTGAGATCAAAAGACCTGAGCCCAGTAATTGTCCAGACATCAAAGGGGCTGGTTTTCCAGTCCCCTCACCTTCTGCAGTGACCTGTGCTCAGGCAGGAGGAGTGAAGGGGTGGGTAGAAGTTTAACTGCTCTCGTGGGGCAGCCCTGCACATGCCTCACAGAGCAGCGAACGTTCTTCTCTGCTCTTTCATCCTGAAAGCTGTTACCTGCCTCCTCTGATGACATGTTGTAGAGTCATAGAATCATCAGGGATTGGAAGGGGCCTCCAAAGATCATCCAGTCCAATCCCCCTGGCAGAGCAGCATCACCCAGACCAAGTCACACAGGAACACATCCAGGTGGGTTTGAAACGTCTCCAGAGAAGGAGACTCCACAACCCCCCTGAGCAGCCTGTCTGATGTGTTTCAAGAATGAAGAAGAGGTTTTTTGAGGGTTGTTGAGATGTCTGAACAGAAACGTAGATTAAGAGAACAATGACAAAGCTGGTAACCCCAAAACCAGATCTGGGGCTCTGGGTAGATGACCCGGGGGACGCACGTGCCCTGACATCCCGTGGAGCTCTCAGGGTTTGAGCTGGGTCCGTGATGGAATCTGAAGAGCAGGTTGGGTGCCCCAAGTGTGGGGTCTCCCACAGTGGAGACCCCAGCAGAGCACCACCCTACAGACCCACGCTGGGAGCTCAGTGGAAAGAGATTGCTTTGGGTCCTTGTCACAGGTCCAGATTCAGGACCCTGCTGACTGCGCCAACTAGTAGAGGGATGAGAGCTTTGGAAAGAACCACCACCAAATGCATTATCAGATGTGACTTTAATATGGATCTGTAAATTAGAGCTTCCCAAGGTGTGGTGGCAGGGCTGAGCCTGTTACTTGCTACGTGGAAGGAGCACAGGAAGGAAAACAGAGTTAGAATCAGGTTAGAACAACTTACACAGACACTGGAGATGAGAAAGGCTAAAGGAGACCCTCCTGTTGAGTCATGAGGCTCAGAATAGACCCCTTTACTTTCAGAACTCCCGGTGCAGCTTAGGTGGGACCAGATCAAATCAGCCCTATGGCTGATGGTCACACCATCTGGTTCGGGCATCAGCGCAGTCGCTGTTCGTTGCGTCAGTTGTCGTGCACGCTGTCTTTGGAAACTTTGGCTGCCCAAGGCCAATGTGCTGGGGCTGGGGAGCGAGCTTTTGTGAGGTGTCTGGCTGATACCTAGTGCTTAAAACCCAATCCCCTGAGTAAAAATACCACCCAACCCATTGATCCTCGGTGAGGAGAGCTCTCCGTTGTTTCAAAGCACCAGCCCCAGCATTTTCTCCGCAATAGTGTCCACAGCAGGTGCATAGAAGAGAAGGGGACAAGAGGGCAGGTGAATTGATCCATGTGTCTTAGAGTTTGTGAGTGGAGCACCACAAGGCACAGTGGTTGACCTTGTATCTAACAAGTGTCTGATGGATTTCTTTTCATGATGTTGCCCAGTTTTCTTGTGAATTTTGAACGCTCTGTGACAGTCACAGAACCTCAGGGATTGGAAGGGACCTCAGAAGATCACCTAGTCCAATCCACTCAGTAGCATTCAGGTCAAAAACTGGAAGAACCTTTCCCCACATAGTAGCGTCTCCACAAACCCAAGGGTGAACTGAGTGTCTGTGAGCTCTTGTGGTCTGTCATATTCACACCATCACTGCATTTGGAGAGGTTCAATAGGGGGGAAACAAAGAAGAAGCGTTTCATCCACCTCCAACATCAAAACCTCACATGTAAGTGAAACCTCAGTGCCCGTGTCCTTCCTGACAGTGACAAGTATGAACTCAGCCTTCAGCCTAACTGCTGTGACCTGGCATTCTGTGCCCTTGCTCTCCAATGAGCCTAGTTCTTGATGAAAGCTGCTGTTACTGGCTTGATAACCTTGGCCTGCAACATGATGGGATATGACCAGACACTTCTTCAGCTGCACTACAACAATTCCTAGAAGTCAAAGGCTGCACCTACCATGGTGTCCTTCACCCTTCACCTCCTCTCGCCTGTGTAGAGTGAGCCAGAAGAACAAAGTCAAGAACAGCATCTTTTACCAGTATAGGCACCTAAGCTAAGCCTGATCATCTTGGGTCTAAGGAGAAAGAACAATCCACTTCTGGAGGGTGTCCAGTGCAGAGCAGTGAAGGTGGTGAAGGAAGTAGGACACCTCCCTTATGAGGAGAGGATGAGGGAGTCTCTTCAGCTTGGAGGAGACCGAGGGGTGACCACAGTAATGTCCATAAATATGTGAAGGGTGGGTGTCAGGAGGATGGAGCCAGGCTCTTCTCAAGGTCATCTAGTGATAGAACAAGGGGTAACTGGTGTGAGCTGGAACAGAGGAGGTTCCAGACAAACTCCATTATCTGCCATTCTTGGATCTGCTGAATATTTTCCCCTCCCAGAAAGGAAACTCCTGTCTGACACCAAATGAAGCCCATAACCCATACAGGTCTTCCAAGCCAGTTTTCTTCAGGCCTTTCTGTTGTTGATGTCCTCATCTCTGTGCTCTTCTGGTGTCTCCATAGTAACCTCTGAGTGCATCTCCATGCGTGTTGGCATTACTTTCTGTGGAATAAAAATGACATCATTAGCAGCATCTCCATTACAAGTTCTGAGTACTGTGGCCATCAGGCTACTCACTTGGAGCATCTCAGAGTTTCACAGGGTGCTCACTCTCTTGTGTGGTTGGAACACAATGATCACAAGTGTTACTTGTTCTGAGCCCTGGTTTGGGTGCTTGTCACCCTCCAGGACAACACAATTAAGGATTTAAGCTTTACACCACCTCTCTCTAGATTTCAGGGGCCGTATTTATTTGTTGGATAAAACAGATTATTCCAGGACCATTCTCCACAGTCGTCTTAGTTCTTACACTATGTCCAAAACTAATGACTTTGCTCTTCCAGGCATCAGCGGTATTTGACGTAAGGATATGCTCAATATCTTTGATGCTCTTCATCCTTCCTAGGAACACCACCAGCAACCACCTCAGCCAACAGTAAAGATCTAGACAGTAGTAACACTGCTGCGCTGAGGTCTTTGTGTCAAAGGTGCATTTACAGCATCACAGGGACCTCCAAAGACCATCCAGTCCAATCCCCCTGCCACAGTAGGATCACCTAGACCACGTCACACAGGAACATGGCCAGGTGTCTCCAGAGAAGGAGACTCCAGTGCTTGTTACCATTTGAGGACAGAAACAGAATCACAGAACATTAGGGATTGGAAGGGACCTCGAAAGATCATCCAGTCCAATCATAGAATCATTAGGGATTGAAGGGACCTCAAAAGATCATCCAGTCCAATCCCCCTGCCACAGCAGGATCACCCAGACCAAGTCACACTGGAAGGGACCTCAGAAGATCACCTAGTCCAATCTCTACTTTCCCTGTTAGTGCTGTGAAAGATGTCATTTTCCTGGTGACCACTGAGCATACACTTGTCATGCACATGTCCCTCAGTGTCAACGGGCATTTTGAAGTCCATGTGCTTCCACGCCAGCGCTCCACTTCCAAAATGCCAGTTCCTGTGGCCACAAACAAGGGGAGACTCCTCTCCATGCCATCAGACCATGGAATTCAGACAAAACCTTCTTTCTGCTGACCCCTGAGGTACCAATCTTTATTCACCACATCCCAGGGTTCTAGCACAGTGCCAGTCTCCTGCAGATCTCCACAACCTTTTCCCTTTGATAACTTAACTCTACATCTAGCAGTACCTCATAATTCTACGGGGCACCGGAGGGATCACTCCTTAAAATATGGGCAAGCTGAAACATTTTGGGGTGCACTAGAGACTACTGGATCCCCTCAGGATTTTCTCTATCCTGTCTACTGAGAACAACAGTTCTCCTTGGAGTTACAGGACCTCCACAGAACCTCTGTAGAGCTACAGAACCTCCATAAACTTCCCATTCTCTTATGACTTCACTATAAACATTGTGCATTCGATTAGCTGCTGCTCAGAAGTCATGTTGGGCCATTTTGATTGCAGGTAACATTGTATGTGTGAAGGCAGTGAGAGAAAGAAGATGTGGATCCATACTACCTGGTGGTGAGCTTCATCTGCACCCAGCCAAGCTTTGATATTGTCTGACGGGTGCGGGACAGGCATGGTTAGAACTTCCAGGCATCTAGACCTTCAAGAGGGCAACAGAGATGCAATTACTGAGTGTCTTCAGGGACACATCAACCAATAAAGCTTTGCAATAGACACAGCAATGGGACGATCCTCGTTTCTAAAGCCATTTCTTCCCCCCTTGTCGTTTCACTACTGATATTTTTCCCCCCCTTTTTCCCCCAGCTGTTCTTCAGCCCAAATGGTTTTCAGCCTGGTGATTTAAAAGAAACACATGGACTTGCACAAATATGGTTTCCAGTGGAGTGAGAGCTTGTGGCAGGCTACTGTGCCTGAAGTTTAGAAGACAATTCCTGATGGGACTCGATGATCTTTTGAGGTCCCTTCTGATCCCTATGATGATAAGGCATCTTATCATCCAGGTGTTAAGGCATCTTATCATCCAGGTGTTAAGGCATCTTATCATCCAGATGTTAAAGCATCTTATCATCCAGATGTTAAGGCATCATCCTATGCTGAACGAGTTGGGCGACCTTATTAATGTCTATAAATATGTGAAGAGCAGGTGTCAGGAGGATGGAGCCAGGCTCTGCTCAGGGGCATCTAGTGATAGGACAAGGGGCAACGAGTGTGAGCTGGAATAGAGAAGGTTCCACATCAATATGAGAAGAACCTTCTTCCCAGTGATTGTGACAGAGCACTGGAAGGGGCTGTCCAGGGGATTGTGGAGTCTCCTTCTCTGGAGACATTTGAAACCCTCATGGATATGTACCTGTGTGACTTGGTCCGGGTGGTCCTGCTGTGGCAGGGGGATTGGACTAGATGATCTTTTGGGGTCCCTTCCAATCCCGAATGATTATATGATTCTATGATAATCCTTGCTCAGTGGAGGACCCCTCCCCTTGCTTGGCTGCACGGATAAACCAACAGTGCAGCAGAGCAAATTTCTTCTGTTAGCCTGACTTTCTTTTTGTATTTATCTCTTGCAAACTGTCCAGCCTGGAGAAAAAGGCTGTTCCCATTCCTGCCCGTGGAGTGTGAGATGAAACTGGGCAACACGGCAAACGGAGTTCTGTGCTGCCGAGAGAAATGCGCTCTACCTTCTGCACGCACAGGTCAGCAGACCTCCAAGGAGGGTCAGGAGACAAAAAGAGGTGAAGCTCGGCAGCGCGGCATCCACTGTCTGTCCTGAAAAGAAGAGGGCAAGGTAGTTTTAATCATGTGGGGAAAGTCAGGACATAAATGGATGAGTTATACATGACTCATAAATCATAGAGTCATTAGGGATTGGAAGGGACCTCCAAAGATCATCCAGTCCAATGCCCCTGCCACAGCAGGATCACCTAGACCAGGTCACAGAATCTTTAGAGATTAGAAGGGACCTCATCTAGTCCAATCCCCCTGCCACAGCAGGATCTATTGGACTGTTTCTGAACTGACACAGATTTAAACCAACGTTTCCTGGAGCTTTTTAAGGGGAAACAGGGGTTTCTGACTTCAGTGCTGCCTCTTCCTCCTTTTAGCTCTTAGCCTTGGTGCTGCCTCCACCCAGCACTTTGCTTCCCTTGCTCCAGCAAACCCCATCCCCTTCTTTCCCTGAATTTCTGCCCTCATGAGCTGGCCCTGCCACTGCAAACTTCCACCCAGCCTTGATTCCTCTGGATATCCAACCCTCTGTCCATCTGATGCTGACACCCCTTCTGCTGCCTCGGCCGCTTCTGGATTCCTGCTGTTGCCATCCCCCATCTCCACGAGCCACGAGCCCCCTCTGTTGCTGCCTCCTGGCCCCTGCACAGCTGCAAGTGCTTTAAGGCAAAATGAAAACAAAGCCTTTTTGTCAAACAGAACATTCTCTGCGACTCAAGAGGCAGCATTTGGTTTTCATTGTGTTCACCTTCTCCAGCCCTGCTGGGCAGAGCCCCAAGGAAATGCCGGCGAGGCGTGTTTCTGGTGTTCACTGAACTCTGCTCTTCCTCCGAACCCCCGACGTCTTTGCCTCAAAGAGGTGCTTCTGGCAAGTTCAGCTCTTGTTTGGTTGCTTCAGACCTGGTGTTAGAACCACGACTACCTTGGATGCCTTTGAACTAACTGCTTTGAAGACCAAAGGCAGGAGCAGCTCTTAAAACGTTACTAGCCCAGTGCTAGTTGAACAGTGGCTTTAGGGTTGGTCTAGATGAGATTCAAAGAGCAAAACAATTGAGCAAAAGTTCCTAGTTCGAAGCCATCTGTGGTTAAACCAAGGATATTATGAATTTCCAGGAATCTGATATGGAACCAGCAAAGAACTCACAGTGCTGGTATCAGAGTGACTTTTAGTCGCTGATCAAATACAAAACGATTCCTTAGGCACTTGACAACTAAGAGGGAGGTTTTGCTTTTGTGTCCTTCAACACGAGGGCTCAGAAAGCATATTCTGAACACCCTCTGAAGTGTGTAGTTCTCCCCCTCTGCTCTGCCCTGGTGAGAGCACATCTGGAGTGCTGTGTCCTGTTCTGGGCCCCTCAGTTCAAGAAGGACGTGGAGCTGCTGGAGTGAGTCCAGCGCAGAGCAGTGAGGATGATGAAGGAAGCAGAACACTTCCCTTATGAGGAAAGGCTGAGGGAGCTGGGGCTCTTGAGGGACACCATCTCTTCCTGGTTCCACTTGAACAATGAGCCATTGACTATAAGTCTGTGATTGTGCCCATTCAGCTTGTTCCATAGCCACCTAATAGTGCAATTAGGAAACTGCTATCTCCATGGAGGGAGTGGAGCATCTCCCTGGTGAGGAGAGGCTGAGGGAGATGGGTCTCTTGAGCTTGGAGAAAAGGAGACTGAGGGGTGACNTTAAGCTCCAATCACATACTCGCCTGGGAGAAAAGGAAGCAGTGGTCTTTACCTCAGCTGAACCACAAAGAGGCTTCCTTCTCCAAACATTTTGGAAAGGAGGAAGAATAAGACACACATGTGCTCTTTGATGTGTTTGTGCTCTTTGATGTGTTTGTTCTCCTGTGCAAGACTGAGGGCTGCCTGTCCCTGCAGCGCCTAGCGCTGTGTGAGCTGGTGTGCGCCATGGACCTCGAGGTCCTCATGACACAAGGAGAATGGACACAGTAGTGAAGAAGATATGTTGGATGTGTAATCACAGAGCAGTAGGGATTGGGAGGGACCTCGAAAGATCATCCACTCCAATCCCCCTGACACAGCAGCATCACCTAGACCAAGTCACACAGGAACATGTTCAGGCAGCTTTAAACATCTCCAGAGAAGGAGACTCCACAACCCCCCTGGGCAGCCCCTTCCAGGGCTCCATTGCCCTCAGCGTGAACAAGTTCCTTCTCATGCTGATGTGGAACCTCCTACATTCCAGCTGACACCCACTGTCCCTTGTCCTGTCATGTGTAATAAGAAAATGAACGATGGGGTTATGGACACTAACAACATCACAACTCACCGTCGTAAATAAGCAGCGGTTCGCTCCACTCACTCCACATCTTGTTTCTTACACACTTCTCTTTCTTCACTCTCACTTGGGCTGTGCACGTGTGTGCTGGCTGGTGAAACGGGTACTCGTAGCTCTCTGCAGGGACATCCACAATCTGCCAAGGTAGGATTAGGGGGTTACTGTGGATGATTACCTTTCAGACACACGTAAACTTACTCCTTACAGCTCTAACTTAGTAGGAAGGGATTTTCAGAACCAGTGTTTATGCCCAGACACAACCTGACTCTTCCTCAACATGTTCTGACTGAAAGTGAAGAAGACCCTCGAGCTGGTTGGCTGGAAGAAAGACCCAGCTATAGTAGGAATTACCAGATGTAGTAGGAATTACCAGCTATAGTGGGAATTACCAGCTATAGTAGGAATTATCAGCTGTAGTAGGAATTACCAGCTATAGTAGGAATTATCAGCTGTAGTAGGAATTACCAGATGTAGTAGGAATTATCAGCTATAGTAGGAACTACCAGCTATAGTAGAAATATAGTAAGGATTTGAAACACTGGTTGCCCTTTCCTTTTTCATCCCACGAAGAGCAGGACAGCTCTTTGTGACCATCATAGTCACAACTTGCTCTGGTTGGTGCAAGGTTCGAGGTGTCAGCATGGGTAGCCCTGAGACTGTTTGTCCAGTAGAGTAAAGTCTCACATTTCTCAGCTACTATATTTGTGACTGTCTTGAAGCATCTTTTGTTGTGTCTGTAAAGGAAAATGTAACTTCTAAACGTAAGCCCAGACAAGCAGTGGCAGGATTTAACGCAGAGGAGCCTCTAAATCCGTCATCACTTTCGAGAACTGAAGCCAACTTCAGAACACGAAGAATTTAAGGCACAATGAAGTCACGGGGAGAGGAAACTCCTCCTTGTAAACACTAAAAATAAATTTGGGAAGTTGCAAAGAAGTAGAAAGTGCACCTCAGACACAGAGGAGCCCAGAATGTTTGTATCTGTGCGTTAGGAAAGCACCATGAAGTAGTACTAGAAGGCCAGATCTAACGGTTGGTCTCCTGCTGTTCTCATATTGAACAGTGCAAGGTGGGTTTGGCCATAAAGATCATGGAGGGGAACATCTCCCTGATGAAGAAAGGCTGAGAAAGCTGGGTCTTTTGACCTTGGAGAAGAGGACACTGAGGGGTGACCTGATTCATGTTGATAAATATGTGAAGGGTGGGTGTCAGGAGGATGGAGCCAGGCTCTGCTCAGTGGCATCTGGTGATAGTACAGGGGGCAGTGGGTGTCAGCTGGAACAGAGAGGTTCCATATGAATGCGAGAAGGAACTTCTTCATAGTGAGTGTGCCAGAGCCCTGGAAGGGGGCTGCCCTGGGGTTTTGTGAAGTCTCCTTCTCTGGAGATGTTTAAAACCCTCTGGACATGTTCCTGTGCGACTTGATCTAGGTGATCCTGCTGTGGTGAGGCGATTGGACTGGATGATCTTTTGAGGTCCCTTCCAATCCCTGATGTTCTGTGATTCTGTGACTCAGTGTACCACGCCATTTCTTTCTCTTCCTTCACACCCTTGAAGACCTCTGCAGACCTGATGCTCATTACAGGTCCAGAAGTTCACGGCTGTTTTTCAAATAGAAGTAAAAACACGGGTAAGCCCTTGGGCTTTCCAAAGCAAACTGCAAGTGACTACAAGCGGTAAGTGCCAAGGAAGTGCCTGAAAACTCCTTTCTAAGGAGCCAGTAATAATCTTACATCATCACAGGACGTTTCCACACTGCAGGACTGAAAGGTCACCTTCTGCCAAGTCATGATGTGCGACAACTTCTGTCACATTGGACCAGAGCATCCCTCCAGATTGTTGTTGGTCGCTATGCAGAAGCATCTCAAGCAGCCTCTGAAACCTGTTTCCTTGGAACTAGGGCACCTCCTAACTGTCAGCTTATGCTTCCCTTGCTTTGAGTTTAGCCAGCTGCTTCTTGTCCTGCTCACGGCTTGAGGTGGCTAACTAGAGTCACGTTGACTCTACATGAGTACACGTCACACGTCTACTCCTGTAGACCACGTCCCTCACCCTTCTGCTCCTAAAGCTTATGATCTACAAAGCTTACGACTGTGTTGATAACTCTCACTGATGTCCTCTCACCTTTGGGGCAGCAACCTCAAAGGAAATCTTGAAACTTCAGGTGAAACCAGTAGCCAGAAGGGCAAATTAATCACAACCTACATCTGACACGTGACCTGCCCGTCAGAGATACCGTGACCTTTGTGTGATAACATGGAATGATTGACTCATTTTGTGGTTCAATGTAATCCACAGACCTTTTGTGTTCTGCTGTTAATTCCTTGTTTTTCAAACTCTCATCTTGTTTCACAGAATCACAGGACGTCAGGGACTGGAAGGGACCTCGAAAGATCAACTAATCCAATTCCCCCTGCCACAGCAGGACCACCTAGACCATGTCGCACAGTTTCCCATGGGACTGTGATTCCATGAAGCATTCAGCAAGCCCTCCCCTCAGGTATTGAGAACAAGTGAACAGACCAATGTGTTTTCATTATTATATTAACAATATATTAATTACCATATTAACATACTAGATTAGTAATTATCTGTTGTATCCATGAGCCCTCTTATAGATACTCTAACACCTCAGCTCATTATGTCTCTGTGACAGCAATTAAGACCTTGCTTTGATCAGGAGCTGCAGTCATGCTCCACTAGTCTGTCTCCTGTAATCAAAGAACATTAGGGATTGGAAGGGACCTTGAAAGATCATCCAGTCCAATCCCCCTGCCATAGCAGGATCACCTAGACCAAGTCATAGAATCATTAGGGATTGGAAGGGACCTTGAAAGATCACCCAGTCCAAACCCCCTGTTAACGGCAGGATCACCTAGACCAAGTCACACAGAAACATGTCCAGGTGGGTTTTAAACATCTCCAGAGAAGGAGACTCCACAACCCTCCAGGGCTGCCCCTTCCAGGGCTTCATCACCCTGACCATGAAGAAGATCCTTCTGATATCGATGTGGAACCTCCAGTGTTCCAGCTGACACCCACTGCCCCTCGTCCTATCATTAGATGCCACTGAGCAGAGCCTAGCTCCATCCTCCTGACACCCACCCTTCACGTATTTATCAACATTACTGAGGTCACCCCTCAGTCTCCTTTGTTCCAGTCTAAAGAGACCCAGTTCCACCATCCCAACTTGAAGATCTGCCGAACCCAAGGCACGCCTGCAGCTGAGCCAAGGCTGCTCCACGCAGGTGAAGCGCATCTCCAAGGAAGCGATTACCTTGCGGCCCGTGATCTTCACTTGGTACAGAAAGCACTCGCCCCTTGCAGAACCAAGAGTTGGGGGGTGGTTCCAGCGAATTCTAATACTTCTGTTTTCAAGGGAAACCGAGACGTTGGTAGGTGGATTCAGCTTCTCTGAAAAGAAGAGCACAGAGAGACTTCCTGCAGCTCGTGCTTGTGGTGATGAAGTGACGAGCGAGCCGCGCTGGTCGTTACAGCACAGAGCTTGCTCTGTTGGAGTTTATCACCCCAGAGCAGGCACTGAGTGAGCAGGGTATTTCCTTAGTGGTGCCTTTCGTCTGTCTCAAAGTAGACAGAAGTCTTGTTTCCTCATGTGTCTTTCCAGGAAAGGTAGAGAGGGTGGGCAGGAGGAATCATAGAATCATAAGGGATTGGAAGGGACCTCGAATGATCATCTAGTCCAACCCTCCTGCCAGAGCAGCTCTTTGAGTTCACTCTTGAGTCTGTGCGAGTATTTTGCTGTTAGAGGGTTCCTGATGTGTAGGATACATGTGTAGGGTATGGGTATCCATGGTGTAGGATGTGGGTACCCATAGTGTAGGATATGGGTACCCATGCTGTAGGATACAGGTAGCCATGGTGCATGGTATGGGTATCCACAGTGTAGGATATGCACATCCATGGTGTAGGATGTGGGTATCCATGGTGTAGGATATGTGTATCCATGGTGTAAGATATGGGTATCCATGGTGAAGGGTATTGGTACCCATGGTGTAGAATATGCATATCCATGGTGTAGGATATGCATATCCATGTTGTAGGATGTGGGTATCCATGGTGTAGTATATGTGTATCCATGGTGTAGGGTATGGGTACTCATGGTGTAGGATGTGGGTACCCATGGTGTGGGCTGTGGGTACCTATGGTGTAGGGTATGGGTACCCATGTAGGATACTCTGAGTCTGTCCATAGTCCTGGAAGCATAAATGAAACAGATGGAATTTCCTCTCTCCCTGAAGCAGCTCCAGCTCCTGGCTGCTCTGATTCCATGTGTGAAGTCTGCTACAGGGACTGGTGATGCAGGGTCCTGCAGACCTGCCTGGGCTCGTGGTGGTCGGGGATTGATTACTGAAGTATTTAAAAAGCCTGTTCCTGGAGGTGCTGGAGAGGGGGCAGAGACCCACGGCAGCCAGGCTGGATGTCCCCGTCAGCTAGGAAAACACCTAATACACTTGTCATCTTCCTGCAGATGAATCTCCACCCCCTCCTCCTTTTTATCTCATTTCAGGACAGGACATGTTTTATTTTGTGGAACCAGAACCTCTCCCTTATCCCTGGCCCTGCCTGCAGAGCAACCTCTCAGTAACACAAATAGTTCTAATGCATTAGAACGGAATAAATGAGCCCTAATTTAGAATGAATTTGGAGAGTACGGAGTTTTTTCCCTGTCCCTTGAGTTACCAGTGATTTCCATGTAACAGGTCTGAGAATATTCACATTAGAGAGGCACCTGAATCCACAGCTGCCACAACTCGGATGAATTTCTTACCCTTGAGATTAATTCAGACTGTGCAAAGAAGAGAAGAGAAATCATGTTTTGATCACTTTCAGTCCAAGATTGGCAGAGAGGTGGGTGCATGAGAAGTTAGGATGAATGTTCTCGCTCTGTTTCACTTCCCTCTTCCCTTTCTCTGCTTTCCACACCAAGGAATGAACTCACCAGAGCAGGTAGTCACCAGCATCACTCACCTATTGTCTGAGGCACAAAAGCTTTGTAGTAAGACAGCCCTCTGGAATGACTTCTCAGATCCATCACAGTTATGTTCACGCTGATTCTTCTCGATGACTGGAAACGCGTTTCCTTCATGTGGCAGCCGGTGTTCTTCTTCCTCATGTCTCTTCTGTACTGCTGGCACTCAAAATCTCTTCCTGCATGCCTGTGTGAAGGAAACACCAGCCTTGTAGATCAAGTACTTAACCAAGGATGCCTGGTGTCAGGCTGACTGCGCACGAGATGCTCACCTGTAGGTAAAAAGGATCTGGGTACCTTCAGGAGTGTCTGCTGTAACGTGCCAGGTGCAGTTGAAGCAAGAGGTGTTGTAGATGATGCATGAGAGGTTCTGGATGTACACTGAAACACAGAGAGGATCACAAAGGCTGAGGTTTGCTTTACAGGGGTTTTCTGACAGTGACACGGGGATTCCCTCTACACACCCATCGTGCAGATTGTTTCTGTGGTAGTTCTGAATAAATGGGCTTTGGGACAGGGACAACTGAGAAGCTTGTTGAGGAAAGGCTGAGGGAGCGGGGTCTCTTGAGCTTGGAGGAGAGTGAGGGGTGACCCCATTAATGTTGATAAATATGTGAAGGGTGGGTGTCAGGAGGATGGAGCCAGCTCTGCTCGGTGGCATCTAATGATAGGACAAGGGGCAGTGGGTTTTAAACATCTCCAGAGAAGGAGACTCCACAGCCCTCCTCGGCAGCCCCTTCCAGGGCTCTGTCACTCTCACTGTGAAGAAGTTCCTCCTCAGATTGATGTGGAACCTCCTCTTTTCCAGATCACACCCATTGCCCCTCGTCCTATCACTAGATGACATTGAGAAACCCCTCTGAGCAGCCCCTTCCAGTGGTCCTTTCCCTCACTGGGAAGAAGTTCCTTCTCAAATTTACATGGAACCTCCTACACTCCCAAAGTCAATCTTCAAGACCCACGAGTTGCTGGCTGACCTGGGGGTGCCTTGTAAGTGAGTTCTGTCCAGCCACTCTCCTTAATTACATCTTCTGTTTCTTTGGAGAAAAGCTGTGTTTTCACTTTAGCCTCAAAACCAGAGTGTAGCTCAAGGCGTATCCTCTTTCTCTTCTGCTGCAGTCTTTCCTAGGAGGAGGAGGAGGAGGATGAGGAAGGCTTTGGGTCAAGAAAGACAGAGCTAAGTACTGAGAGGAAAGCCAGGCGCTTGGCTTCTGCTGAGGGAAGCAGAAGCAACGTTCGACCACCAGACAACTTACTGTTCTCTCATGAGTGGTGTTGAAGAACTTGTAACTCAGAACATACTTCACAGTGTAGCTCTGAGCTTCTTCTTTGGTCAGGTTATTGTTCCAGGACAGAACGACTCTTGACTCGTTCTTGGTAACCCACAGAGCATTACGCAGCCTAAACGCATCTGCAATTACAAGGACGTGAGGAAGAGGAAGGGAGACATGTTCCTGTGCAACTGGATCTAGGGGGGATTGGACTGGATGCTCTTTCGAGGTCCTTTCTAATCCCTAATGCTCTGTGATCCCGTGATCTGGTTGTTATGACTTGAGCAAGTCAGACCCAGGTTTATCTGTGCTATGTGTTCATTGTCACCTGTCTTGGGCACCTCTCGCTGCACAAGCCTCTCTGTGGGCTGCTGAAAGTGCATAACCCTAGCCCTAGCCCTAACCCCGACACTAACAGCCATTTAATACTTCACTTACCCACTGCCTCTTGTTGCCCACTTGCCAGGCTAGTGGAGTACGGTGGCTGATGCTGGAAAACACTTAATATGAGCATGACAGGAACTACCATAACACGTGCCATAGGAAATGCTTCGGGCCACAGCTCTTCAGCAACTGAGGCTCTTTGGTTCCAGGTTTGGTGGCAGCAGAGTTACAACGTGGTGCTTTTCTTCTGCGTCTGTGGAATAACATGAAGTAGTTAGTTAGTCATTTACATGATGTCCAAGGTGTAAGAAACAAATGAGAAATGACATCTGACTGGCAGGTCAGATGGAGCAAACGATTGGATTGGAGCAAATATCTACTCCCAGGGTGTTTGTGCTTGAGGTCACTCTTTGACTGAACACTGGAGCCAAAGAGGATGTGTCTGCCCGACTGAGCTGGTCTTGAGCAGCGCTACAGCTTAGACTGCAAGGCAAAGCCACTGGTAAGACACTACTGGTATTGAAACCAGTCTGGGGGATTGGACTAGATGATCTTTCAAGTTCCCTTCCAATCCCTGATGATTCTAGGATTTGGTCTAGGTGGTTCTGCTGTGGCAGGGGGATTGGACTAGATGATCTTTCGAGGTCCCTTCCAATCCCTGATGAGTCTATGATCACCCATCTTCACTAGATCAAAATCTGGCTGCTGTACCGCTGTATTTGCATGAGTTTTCTAGGTCCCAGTGCCCGTCGAGTAACTGTGACTGCGGTGCTGTGATCCAGGTCACGTCACTTAGATGGGAATTGCACCCACCTGCCTCTGCCATTTGCAAATGTGAGCAGCAGCAAGATCATTCCAGGTGCTCAGCAGGTTTGGGATACAGTGGGCAAACAGACTCTGTGCTGATCAAAGCTGGTTCTAAGAAGGCTGTTTCTCTGATGGCTGAGTGCTCATTCTGTGAATGTCCTGTGACTCTGTGAATACTCCTGGAATGGTGTGGTGTGTGGCAAGAGAAAAAGTCAGGGAGAATATGCAGCTGAGCAAAAAGAACCTTCATGAGTCTATAATTCAAAATCTAGTGACTTCAGAGGGCTCATTCATTGCCCTCAGATGGAGCCGTCAGAAATGTCCTTTGGAGCATGTGTGGCTTTTATTGAAATGGGGAGGAATGGAAAAGGGTGGAAAACACCAAGTGAGTTCAGAAACTTCTGGCTAATATTAGCATGGCTTGTGCTGAAAACTCAGGTCAAAAGAGGACCTCAAACAGGAAAAGGAACAAAATAAATCTTAAAGTAGCAACAACTTTCGGTGTTAGAAGTAAAAACAAAAGCTGCCTGTGAGGTAATTAAAAAGCTCTCAGTTGGAGAGACAAAACACAGAGAGTAAATTAACCCTCCTGGCCATGTTCCTGTGACACTTGGGCTAGGTGATCCTGCTCTGGCAGGAGGGTTGGACTAGAAGATCTTTTGAGGTCCCTTCCAATTCCTGATGTTCTGTGACTTGATCTAAGGGGTCCTGCTGTGGCAGGGGGATTGGACTGAATGATCTTTCAAGGTCCTTTCCCATCCCTGATGATTTGTGATTCTGAATAAACTTAGAGTAAAACAGAAGCAAACCCAGCTTGAGTCAAAGACAGACATTTTAGGAGAGATTACTGGGGTTTTTTCCAGATGGGACTTGTTCATAGAATCATCAGGAATTGGAAGGGACCTCAAAAGACCATCTAGTCCAGTCCCCCTGACACAGCAGGATCACCTGGACCAAGTCGCACAGGAACATGTCCAGGTGAGTTTTAAACATCTCCAGAGAAGGAGACTCCACAACCCCCCTGTGCAGCCCCTTCCAGGGCTCTGTCACCCTCACTGGGAAGAAGGTCCTTCTCACATTTATGTGGAATCTCCTCTGTTCCAGCTCACAACCATTGCCCCTCATCCTATCACTAGATGACATTGAGAAGAGCCTGGCTCCATCATCCTCACATCCACTCTTCAAATAATTATAGAATTAGAATTAGAGTAGAGTAGAGTAGAGTAGAGTAGAGTAGAGTAGAGTAGAGTAGAATGGCAAGGACTGGAACAGAACAGAGTAGAGTAGAGTGGAGTAGAGTAGAGTAGAGTAGAATGGCAAGGACTAGAACCGAACGGAGTAGAGTAGAGTAGAACAGAAGAGAAGAGAATAGAATCATTAAGGATTGGAAGGGACCTTGGAAGGTCATCTAGTCAACATTTTCAAGGTCTCAGCAGGTGAAGAATCAAAGCAGCAGAACTACTGACATTGTTTCTTCACAACTTACCTTCACTGTAGTGCCTGTTAAAGCCTGGACACCTGTGAATGGTTGGGGCTGGGAGGTGAGAGAGCCCAGCACTGGAGAACGTCTCGATTTAAGGCTGTAACAAGAAAGTGACTGAGGAGACTTCCCTTTTTGCGAGACACGGGCAAGCAAAGCCCACTCTCGGCCCACTTCCTGCTGCGGGATGGAAGCACACCTCTGAGCACAGGAACACCAGCCAGAAGCTCGCTCGGGTTCTCCGAAAAGCCTTGAGAGAGGCGCACCCTTGTGTGATGGTTGGTTAGAACAGGTCTAATTCTGTCGAGTGGTTTTACTGTCACCCTCTTCTAAGTAAGTGCCCTTTGGAAGGGGCTGCCCAGGAGGGTTGTGGAGTCTCCTTCTCTGGAGACACTTTAAAACCCTCCTGGACGTGGTCCTGTGTGACTGGAGGTAGATGATTCTGCTGTGGCAGGGGGATTGGACTAGGTGACCTTTCCAGGTCCTTTCCAATCCCTGATACTCTGTGATTCTGCTCTAGGAGCAGGAATATCCTCGGGGACAATCTCAAAGACCCAACAGAAGGGATTTACACAGGGATGATCGGAAACTCTGAGCTTGGGGCGCATTGGTAGGAATTCCCAGCAGAGATGAATCTGTGTCTTCGAGGCTAACGCATGGAGCTGCTGAGGGTTGCTGCTTGCAGAAGAAAACCCCCATGTAGGACATCTTGAGACAGCACTGTAGGCTGACCCTGCTCCAGCAGGGGGGTTGGACTTAGATGATCTTTCAAGGTCCCTTCCAACCTGTAACCTTCTGTGATTCCTTTCTGAAACTGGGGTGTTTGGTGGATGCTGATGGGGGAGGGAGGCAGGAATTAAAGCTGGATGGAACAGACACAAACCAAAGGGCAGAGAGCCTAAGCAGGGGATGACTGTGTAGCGCCAACCCCATGATAGCTACACGTGTCCTTTACGTCGTGTGCAGGCAATACCTCACTGCTTTCAGGACTGAGGAACCCGTGTTCCTGTAACTCAGGAAGATTCTCACAGTGGCCACATGATGGTAGCCAAGGATCAGAGACCTTCATCGTGACAGCAAAGAAAGCAGGGTGAGTCACAGCACGTTAGGGATTGGAAGGGACCCCAAAAATCATCGAGTCCAGTCCTCCCGCCACAGCAGCATCACCCTCATGCAAACTGAAACCAAAACAGGTGTCAGAGCCACTC
The DNA here is from genome assembly GCA_013400115.1 of Rhinopomastus cyanomelas. NCBI lineage: Eukaryota > Metazoa > Chordata > Aves > Bucerotiformes > Rhinopomastidae > Rhinopomastus > Rhinopomastus cyanomelas. Next base: position 263,511 of record VXBP01010286.1, read on the forward strand.
AGTGCCATCCAGTGAGGAAGCTGAGATGTATTTTGACTTCATAGTAGTGTGATATCCACGATAGGGCTATCTGGTTCACTTGCTGGGTAGCCCAGTACTGAGGTATCATAGAACATTAGCGATTGGGAGTGATGCTAGAGCTCTACATTGTCATGGACCAAGTTGCATCTAGCAGACGTCTGCCTAAACTTCCCAAAGCATCTGGGGTCAGCACTTCATCAGCTGCAGTTGCCTGCTGTTTCCTTAGGTGATCTTTGGAGGTCCCTTCCAATCCCTAATGACTCTATGATTCTATGAATCTATGATTCACTTCTAAAGAGAAAAATGGAGCAAAGTCTTTAAACAAATCTCCTTGCTACTACCTCAGAGGGTTTTGCACATTAGAAGAACAAAGACCTTTGGGTGGACTCTACAAATAAAAGAGAAGGAAGGTCTGAAGAAACTCAGCAAGTTCTGTAGTTTGAGGAGACCTGCTGGTGGTTGCAGATTTGGACAGAGTTCAGCCCGTGCTTAGCCCTGTTGATTGGGAGGGTCTACACTCTGCCTTTAAGGTTTGAAGAGTGTCTTCGTTGGCCACAAAGGTGAAGACCAGTGTCTGTGTTCTACAGAAAAAGCCCACTGTCGCTGAAGTGGGCTCGGGCAGGTCTGCTGCACAGACAGGCAGATCCATGGGTGACATCTTTAAACGTTGCTGAAAGCAACTTCATCCTCCAGCAGGACTCTTTCGGTTCCCCTGCAGAGGAGCCAGCAGAGCAGCTCAGCTGGTCTTGCCCCCATTTCCTGCTTTGTGAAGACAAGAGCTGCCCTGAACACGCACAGGGGCTCGTTACTCACAAGCCGTTAAGCCCGACGCAGGGTGTGACTTCTCCTATTTACTTGCTGTTTATGGGTGGGATTGGTGCAAGTGTTGAGAACTGTGAGCAGACAACCAGCAGAGCTCTTCTCACATCAGTTCCACGCGGTCTGACGTGCGTGTGGCTCAGCCCCTTCAGGAGCAGACGCTCGCTCACCCAAGGGACGTTGGCAAGAAGCAGCATCAGCTTTGGGAGATGAAGCAAATTCAGTGTCTTCCTAGTGACAGCCCTGGGCTTCCTCAGCCATTTCCAAGCTCAAAGAAGCTCTCTTGATTTCTGCTTGATATCAGACCAACCCTTCTCGATGTGATTGTACTGTGAAACCCACCTGGACATGTTCCTGTGTGACTTGATCTAGATGATCCTGCTGTGGCAGGAGGATTGGACTAGATGATCTTTCAAGGTCCCTTCCAATCCCTCATGTTCTGTGATTCTATGACTTGGTCTAGGTGATCCTGCTCTGACAGAAGGATTGGACTAGATGATCTTTCAAGGTCCCTTCCAACCCCTGACGTTCCATGATTCTGTGGTTCCATATTTCTAAATAACCTTCATCAGCAAGTTATTTTGAATACCTTTTTCCAACAGAACCAGAGAAGAACCCTTGTTTGTCAGTTACAACTGCATTAAGATAGGAACACGTCACTATAACACTCACTGGGCAGAGGATGGCCAGGTTATCAAGCCACTTCTAGCCAAGTCCACGTTATCAAGCCACTTCTAACCAAGCAGGTTAAATATTCACACAGACAGAAGTCCCTTTATTCCTGTGGCTGTTCCTCTGCTCTGTGGAAGAAGCCACTCACCAAACGCTCTTGCTGCAGGGACCAAAGTGAGGCTCTTGACTCCCATCAGTGTTTTTGTTGTCTGTGCAGAAGTTCTACCAGGCCAGCAGGGCAACTTGCCCAGGAGATCCTTACGAGCGCTGGAGCCATGAGTTACTCTTAAGGCTTTAGTAAGTTTTAAGAGAGGTTGGGTTTAATGTCTTTCTGCAGTCAATCTATGGATCTGTGAGTAAGGTCGAGTGCCTCTGCCCAGCTTCCTCTTGTCTCTTCTTCTTCTTTCTGTTTCTCTTCTCCTTCTCATTTCTCTCCCAGATCCCAGCGAGGCCGCTCAGCGCTAGTTTTCTGGCATTTAAGTGACATTAGACTTCACTAAAGATGTCTTGGCTATTTGTGTGTGTTTCTCAAAGCCTCAGGCAAGGCAAGGGAAGAAACCCCCTGGGCAGGACAAACCTGTGTCTGTGGTAGCACCACTGGCCTCGTGGGCTGCTTGGGCTGCTCCACTGCAGGACAGTCCCGTTTGAAAACAAAAAGAAGCCCAACTCCAAAACCTCAAACCCTGAGCTTCCTCGTTTCTGCATGATGTGAGAGAGGACCAGAGGCCACACTGCTGTCTGCTGCCTGCTCCACAGGCTTGGGGTGTGTGCAGAACAGGACCACGGGGCTTCACCTGGGGCGCACAGGTAGCCACCTGGCTGAGAGTTCAGTGGGAGAAGGAGAATCCACCACTGGACAGATGGGCTCGTCCTTGCCCGCTCAGTGCACGATGAGTAACTGGACGACTCAAAGGCTGGATGTTGACAGCACTTCCCAGCCCAGATTAGGACACAGGAAGACAGTTGCCCAGGCTAGTGAGTGTCTCACTGTGGCAACGCTGAACTAACAGTCCAGCCACGCTCATCAGTGGGTGCAGCCTTGTGGGCTACTGCTTCTGCCAAGAGCTCTTCGTGGAGATGTGGGGCTATCACTGAACATCAGGGGTTGGAAGGGACCTCAGAAGATCATCCAGCCCAATCCCCCTGCCAGAGCAGGACCTCCTAGACCAAGTCACGCAGGAACACGTCCAGGACAAGGGCTGTCAGCCCCTAACTCAGTGATGTCCCCACAGCCCTGCTCTGCCCAACCATGAATCCCACCAAGTGTGCCCACATCCCGGCCCATTCTTGGCCTGTCCTGTCCCAAGAGAGATGCTCCTGGCTGGTGGTGAGTTAGGTGCCAACTGCCATCCCTACCCCGAGCCCTGAAGAGAACCCCCACAGCTGCCATGGGTCTCTTGCATGGAGAGACTCTTTGTGCTACTCAGTGCTGTTTAGAGACAGAAAGAGAAGCCTTTATAACAGAGGGTTTTGGTGCTTGGTTCCCAAGAGCCCCTGGTCTCTGCACAACAGAAATGAAGATGTCACCAGCTCGCTCCTGTTCGGGCTCCGTGAAGTCACCAGTTGTGCAATTTCATGGATTCGGAGAGCATCAAGAGGGAAGTGATGACCTCTGTGTCTTGCAACACTTCCGAGGGTAGGGTAGTTCCCCGAAACACAAAGAAGACACCCCTGCTTGTGCTGCACAGCCTTCTGGAGTACATGTCTGTCTGAGCCTGAAGACTGTGACTGGAGGATAGATGACGTCCTGAAGCGTGAGGTAGGTCCATGAATATGGAAAGGGTGGATGTTGGGAGGATGGAGCCAGGCAGGATGATAGAACGAGGGGCAACAGGTGTGAGCTGGAGCAGAGGAGGTTCCACATCAATGTGAGAAGGAGCTTCTTCACTGTGAGGGTGACAGAGCACTGGAAGGGGCTGCCCAGAGGGGCTGTGGAGTCTCCTCTGGAAACATTTAAGACCTCCCTGGCCACGTTCCTGTGCGACTTGGTCTAGGTGGTCCTGTTCTGGCAGGATCTAGATGATCTTTTGAGGTCCTTTCCAATCTCTAATATTCTGTGATCTTTGTCTTTCCAACTGTTTTTGTTTGCTGAGGTATTCACAGAGACTCGAGAAGCTCTAGGGCTGGGGGAGTGATGTCCCAGGCAAAATCTAAAACTCTGTCAGAGGGATAAATGGAGACAAGCTGAGTGGAGTTTGCTGTCACTGAAGAACCTACTGTCTGCTCAGGAAGGTTCTACTCAGAGTTCTGATTTTTGTATTTGGTTGGATACTGAATTTGTACAATTGAGACACCGCGCTAAGACCCACTTTTAAACATCTACTCACGAGCATTCCTGAAAGTACCTGAGCTAACTAACACCTTCCCCACACTTATCATGTTGACCACCGTGCGACTTGAGCTGGTTCATATTGCTCTGACCTCTTTCTCTTTGCAGCTGTTTCACCCACCCGCGTGACGTCCACTCATCCCAACCTTTGTACATTACAGATACCTAAATAATCTTTAGACCTCCAGGAGGATGGAGTCAGGCTCTGCTCAGTGTCATCTAGTGATAGGACAAGGGGCAGTGGCTCTCAGCTGGGAATGGAAGGGACCTCGAAAGATCATCCAGTCCAATCCCCTGCCAAGCAGGATCCCCTAGACCAAGACACACAGGGACACATCCAGTTGGGTCTGAAACATCTCCAGACAAGGAGACTCCACAACTCCCCTGGGCAGCCTGTTCCAGGGCTCTGTCACCCTCACTGTGATTTCTCTGATGGTTTGAGAAGGCTGCTTGATGTTTTGTCCCAGCAGAGCTGAAAGATGGTCAGGTAGTGTAGAAGGAGCAAGTCAGACTACACAGATGTAGGGGAGAGTTGTTCAAGCTGATGTCTTTACTCTTGACCAATTTTCACTGCTCTTGGTCTCCAAGGAGGAAGAGATGGTTGCTCCACTTGCACTGATCTTCCTGACCCACTGGCTGCTGCTGATCACCGAGTTGTCTGTCGGCTGGCAGTGCACAAACCGTGAGTACAACGCTTCCATCAGGCAGCCTTCTGATCATCCTTCAAGGTCCCTTCCAATCCCTGATGTTCAGTGGTTCTGTGAGGGGCCTGGAACTGCCCCCAGGAGCCAAGATGAGACCTCCCCAGTGCTCATCCCACGATTTTTCCTCACTGCAGATGTTCCAGTGCTTGCAGACACGAACGGGTCAGCCATCGAGAACTTCTCCTGTGTGATCTATAACGTTTCCCTCATGAACTGCACTTGGCAGGCCGGCATGGATGCTCCAGGAGATGCCCAGTATGGTCTCTACTGGAGGAACTCAAGGTGAGCGGGTCTGCTTGAGCCTAGGGGAGTCTGGATCCTCATTCAACACACCCCACTGCCCACATTTACCTCAAATACATCTCTGTATCCAGGAATGATGATGTGGTGGAGTGTGGGCTTTACATCAAAGATGAAGAGGGCAGACACATGGGATGTGCCTTCCAAGACGTGACGATAGGGACGGACCAGGCTTATTTCCTGGTAAACGGCTCTAGCAAGGACGCCGTGATCCAGGACTATGATACGTGCCTCTACCTGCATGAAATTGGTGAGTAAATCACTTTCTGCTTTATTGTGATGGCTGTACACACATTTATTCCTGAGAAAGAACCAAGAGACCTTCTCACCCAGAGTCACCAGTACAAGGCTCTTCAGGAAACCCTATTCCTGCAGCAGAAGGATGGAGAAGGACATTAAGAGAGCTCCACAGCTGCAGCCTGGCTCAGGTTCATCAGCAGTCTGCACTTTGCTGGTCTTTCTCCAGTAAGGTCCACTCGCTGCCCTGCCAATGGAGGCCAAAGGCATTTTGAGCTTGGTTTGGGCAGCTATCTCCTTGCTCATTGCCCGTGGGGAGGGCATGGACCAACACCACGCTGCAGGAAATACTCATGTGCTTTGTCACCCGTGATGCTCAACTTGGAACTGCCCTCTGCGATTAATTCTGCCCTACCAAAGCACTTCTGGTGAAGTCACGTTGGCTTTGGGATTGTTTTAAAGTAAATAAACAAATGATTCCTTATTGTGTAAAGAGAAGGAATTCAGCTGCTGCTCCTGGCAGATCACAGAATCATTAGGGATCAGAAGGGACCTCCAAAGATCAGCCAGTCCAATCCCCTGCCACAGCAGGACCAAGACCTAGATCCAGTCACACAGGAACATGGCCAGGCAGGTTTTAAACATCTCCAGAGATAGAGACTCCACAACCCTCCTGGGCAGCCCCTTCCAGTGCTCCATCACCCTCACTGGGAAGAAGTTCCTTCTCACATCTATGTGAAACCTCCTCTATTCCTTGATGTTCTATGATCACTTGTTCTCCCTCTCTGGAGACATTTAAAACCCACCTGGACATGTTCCTGTGCAACTTGGTCTAGGTGATCCAGCTGTGGCGGGGGGATTGGACTGGATGATCTTTTGAGGTCTCTTCCAATCCCTGATGTTCTGTGACTCTGTGTGGTTGAGCCCCCATCCCTGGATGTGTTTAAAAGATGCTTAGATGTAGTGTTCAGGAATCTGGTTTAGGGGTGAACTTGTTTGAGTCCTTGGTCGTATCGTTTCAGAAAATCTGATGCCTCCTTCAAACATCACTGTCAGCTGTGATGAAATCAAACCTGACTGTGTCTTTCGTTGGCAACGGCCCCGAATAAGCCACTCTGACTTGGACAAGTGCTTCAAGTATGAAATCAACATCCAGTCTGAGGTAAGAGTGACTCCTTCGCCTGCGCTAGCAATTGACACGCGGTTTTGCGTTGACCGGTGCGCGTGGGTAGAAGGGAATTCAGTCTCTCCAGTGTTGTGTAGCCCTCCTCATCCACAGCTTCGTATCACAGAACCACAGAGCATCAGGGATTGGAAGGGACCTCGAAAGATCTTCTAGTCTAGGCTGTGTCGACGCTCTGCAAGGGCACTTCTTTCACTAAGACCTGCTAGACCTGTCCTTCTATTGAAGATACAACCGCGTGGTGGTTGTGTCTCTGTGACAGGGCAGAGCTGGGCTGTAAATCCCAGAGTCACTGAGGTTGGAAAAGACCCTTAGGATCATCAAGTCCAACCACCAACCCCACTCTGCAAGTTCACCCCTAAACCAGATCCCCCAACACCACATCTAAGCATCTTTTAAACTTCCACACTCATCCAGGGACGGTGACTCAAGCAGCACCCTGGGCAAACAGGGATCCCAACACAAGCCAGAAGCAATAAAGATCTTTGTCTCCATTTACAGGACAAACCTCACGGAAGCCTTCAGTACAAACTGGTGAGCCTGCCTGTTTTATTCATGATCAGCTGTAGGTGCTAGTGTCATAGTCTTTGGTGAACAGTAAGTAGCATGCAAGTGCCTCTAGGTCAGAGTGTCTGCAGGGCTTTTTGGATCCTTATTTATGCATCTCAAGAGTGTGTCCAGCTGCTAAACATCCTGACATGCAGCGTTTATTGTGCGCTCAAGGGCTGAACTTCTTTCCCATCCAGTAGGTATTTTGAAGCCTTCTGTAGCCATTAGGTTGTCTCAGATTCAAGTCATTTGAAGTCATAGAATCGTTCAGGTTGGAAAAGATCTTTGGGATCATTGAGTCCAACACCAACACTTCACATATTTATAGACATTAATGAGGTCACCCCTCAGTCCCCTCTTCTCCAAACTCAAGAGACCCAGCTCCCTCAGCCTCTCCTCAGGGAGATGCTCCACCTAGACGCGTGACAAAGAGCAGTAACTCAGCTTTGCTTTGTTTCCAGGAACGGGGCAACAGTTACACATTTCCAAGACCAAATATGGGGAAGAAGTACACCTTGACAATGAGAGCAGCTGGCACCTACTGCGTCGTCACTTCAAACTGGGGGGAGTGGAGTGCACCTGTCGTGTTTGGTAAGAACCGGCCCGCGCCTTGGTGTACACTTTGCCCACCAATACCACAGAACATTGGAAGAGACCTCGAAAGATCGTCCAGTCCAATGCTGCTGCCAGAGCAGGATCACCTAGACCAAGTGACACAGAATCACAGAACATTAGGGATGGAAGGGACCTCCAAAGATCATCTAGTCCAGTTCCCCTGCCACAGCAGGACCACCTGGACCAAGTCCCACCAATGTGAAGGGTTACGCTTTTGCAGATGAATCACAACATCACAGAACCTTTAGGGATTGGAAGGGACCTTGAAAGATCATCCAGTCCAGTCCCCCCAAGGTGCACAACTGCTTACTGGAGTGGATGGACAAATGGGCTCAACACCAGCCCTTCCCAGAAGACATTTTAACTAAAGTTCAAAGTGAATCAAGTAATTCTTATTCCAAGAGAACTATTTCAGACTGACCTCCAGCACTTGGTCTCCAGGGCAGGTTCCTCTCCATTACCTAGCACCTAATGATCTATGACTTCTTCTCTTTCAGGAAGTGAAGAACTTCTTTCCTCTTCAGTATGGATTTTGCTTGCGGTAGCATTTGTGACTCTCTCGGTGGTGATCATCACAATTTTGTTCTTCAAAAGGTAAACTAAAGGTATTGTGTTTGTTTTACGTAGTCTGAGCAGGTGGAGCACCAGCAGCTCTTCAACCAATAAGGGAGACGTGTCTCTGTAGTTTAGAGGAGCCTTTTTCATGCACGATGCAGAAGGTAATGAGGTAGGTCCTTTCCTGGCTGATCCACATGATCAGGCCTCTTCCTGTGCAACTGGATCTAGGGGATCCTGCTGTGGCAGGGGGATTGGACTAGATGATCAAGGTCAAGAACAGCCCCGGGAACCAATACAGGATGGACACTGACCTGTTGGAGAGCAGCGGAGGAGAAAGGGACCTGGAGGTCCTGGTGGACAGCAGGATGGCCAGGAGCCAGCACCGCCCTCTTGTGGCCATAAGGGCCAACTGCACCTGGGGTGGATCAGAACGGGGGTGGTCCAGCACATCGAGAGAGGTTCTTCTGCACCTCTGCTCTGCCCTGGTGTGACCACATCTGGAGTGTTGTGTCCAGGTCTGGGCCCCTCAGTTCCAGAAGGACACAAAGCTGCTGGAGGGAGCCCAGCACAGAGCAATGAGGATGATGAAGGGAGTGGAGCATCTCCCTGATGAGCAAAGGCTGAGGGAGCTGGGGCTCTTTTAGTTTGGAGAAGACAAGACTGAGGGGTGACCTCATTAATGTCTATAAATATGTGAAGGGTGGGTGTCAGGAGGATGGGGCCAGGCTCTGCTCAGGGGCATCTAGTGATAGGACAATGGGTGTGAGCTGGAACAGAGGAGGTTCCATATGAATGTGAGAAGGAACTTCTTCCCAGTGAGAGTGATGGAGCACTGGAAGGGGCTGCCCAGGGGGGTTGTGGAGTCTCCTTCTCTGGATAGGTGATCCTGCTGTGTCAGGAGAGTGGGCTAGATGATCTTTTGAGGTCCCTCCCAATCCCTGTTGTTCTGTGAGTCTGTGATCACTGATAAATGTCTTACTTGTTTCTGCTCCATCCCTTCTGATCTGCAGGACAGGCTGTTGGAAGGCAGCATTTCCACAGATCCCAGAGCCAAAGAACTCGCTCTGCCAGCTGCCCGACGCAAACCCCGAGGTACGTCCTTGTTCTGTTTTATATTAAATGCATGAAGGACATTCCAGCTCCTACTGCAGAGGTTTTTAAAGTGATCAGGGATCTAACTGAGTGGGTCTAAGGGACCCACTCCTCCTCTACCTCCTTGTGAGGATTTACAAGAGAAGAGCAGCAGCATGTTGGTTAAAGGAAATAAAACCCCAGGCTCAGGGGGCACAGGAACATCTCCAGGCGGGTCTTAAACATCCCCAGTGATGGAGACTCCACAACCCCCCTGGGCAGCCCCTTCCACTGCTCTGTCACCCCCACTGGGAAGAAGTTCTTTCTCACCTTGATGTGGAACCTCCTGTGTTCCAGACACAAAAGCTGAAATACTCACAGAACCACAGAACATCAGGGATTGGAAGGGATCAAGAGAGATCATCCAGTCCAATCCCCCTGCGAGAGCAGGATCACCCAGACCTTTTAGTAAGACACTAACCTGAGCTCACGCATAAAACTGACGTCGTTTTGTTCTCTTCTTGCAGATGATGGAGAGAAAAGCTCAGCCAATAACATCTGAAAATGAAGATATAATCGTAGTTGCAGACATGGTGAAATAACTGAGGAAAATAAAAGGGACCTGAGGGTGCACCCTTCCTTTGGGGAAAAGAAAGCCCCCCCGTTCCAGCAAGAAAGTGGAAGTTTGAGCAGTTAATAGCAGAGCACAGACAGAACACCCATCTTAGAACATGGCTACTTGAGGCTCCAAGGCTCACACTGCCACACCAGACCTCAGAACACAGCTAGTTGAGTGTTAGACTGGTCTTGCAATGACATCAGACACTTGATTGTGATCCCGGGGTCTTTCCCAGCCCGAGTGACTCTGTGACTGTCAGAGCAAATACTCCCAGGACTGCTTCCTTGCACGGAGGCAGCTGCCCCGTAAGCGCCCAGGTACCTGTAAATAGGGTGGACACGTGAAAACTGCCTTTAGAAATCAGCCCTGACCTGAGCTGCTCCCTGGAATCTGACCAGGAGCTTTTCAGGACACTGCTCGCAAACCCTGGCCAAGCCAACGCTGGGAACCTTTGTTCCTGGGCAGGTTCCAGAGCTAGGGAGCCTTTTGGTTGCCAGTGCAGCCAGCAGCCAGCCCCCCAGTGCAGCTGCTGCTGAAGCTGTTTGCAGACAGCTCGTGGCAGACCTGTGACAAAGCCAAGGACGGCTTTGTGGTCAGAGCCTTCCCTGGAAGGCTTCTTGTGGCACGTCAGGACAGGGTGGGTTTTGTGGAGGGGTTGGTCTCCTGTTGGATGCTCCTGTAACCCCTCCTGTGGTTCTTTAAGTGTGCTGCAGTGGTCTGAGCCACTGCTTCTGGAAGAACTAGCCCACACCAGTCCACAGAACATCAGGGATTGGGAGGGACCTCGAAAGGTCATCCCATCCAATCACGCTGCTAACATCAGGATCACCTAGACCAAGTCACACAGGAGCATGTCCAGGTGGGGTTTAAACATCTCCAGTGAAGGAGACTCCACAACCCCCCTGGACAGCCCCTTCCAGGGCTCTGTCACCCTCTCTGGGAAGAAGGTTCCTTCTCACATTGATGTGGAACCTCCTATGTTCCAGCTGACACGCACTGTCCGTTGTCCTGTCACTATATGACACTGACACCCACCCATCACATATTCATCAACATGAATGAGGTCACCCCTCAGTCTCCTCCAAGCTCAAGAGCCCCAGCTCCCTCAGCCTCTCCACATAAGGGAGTTGCTCCCCTTCCTTCATCATCCTCATTGCTCTACACTGGACTTCCTCTAGCAGCTCCATGAACAGAAGACACTGAGCAGAGCCTGGCTCCACCCTCCTGACACCCACCCCTCACACATTTATCAACATTAATGATGTCTCCCCTCAGTCTCCTTGTCTCTAAGCTCATGAGACCAAGCTCCCTCAGCCTCTCCTCTTGGCTGGCTGCAAACATCTGCTGAGGATTGAGCTCCTCCAAAGGAGACTCAGCACTGGTGCAGGAGTCAGAGATAAATAAGTAGTCATGGAACCTCAGAACATTAGGGATTGGAAGGAACCTCGAAAGACCATCCAGTCCAATCCCCTGCCAGAGCAGGAAGGACATCATGTGAGGTCTTCAAACACAGCCCAGCCACAGGACACGGCCGTTACTCCCAGAACAGATCATTTCTGAGAACGTGTTGATTTGGGGTCTATTTCTACCAGCACGTCCAGGTCCCACCACTGCTGAGCTGGGGTGCGAGCTTGCCTGCGACGCTCGTCCGAGATGACCGGAAGGAAGAGTCTGTTGCAAGAGCAGCCCACGTGAAGCCATGAACACACGCCAACAAGAACATTTGAGGAAGTCAGAGACCAGCTCCCAGACCTGCTGCATCTGCTGCTGCAAGCAGCAAGAAGACTTCACCAGCAGAACAACACACTTCTTGATGCTGCAGGAGCACAGCTACGTGCTCAGGGGTCCTCGCTGCTGCGACCCAAGACGAGACAAAGGAGGGGAGGGCTTTCACCAGGAGGTATGTCTTTGTGGGCTTCTTGTGCTACAGGAGATGCTGTGCAGAGCACAGGTTGTGATGAGGACCAGCTGAGGTGCTGTTGTGCGAAGACACGGGCAACATCTGGGCTATCTTTGTGCTTGAGACAGTCTGTGTGAAGTTGTAGTGGTGTTTCAGCCTACTGGATTGAAAAAGTGAGTCACAGAACGTAGGGGATTGGAAGGGACCTCCAAAGATCACCTAGTCCAGTTCCTAATGCTCTGTGATTCTGCAGCAGATCAAGCTTGGCTACCCCTGCTGGCAAACGGCCGGTCTAGGAGAGGGTGCAGGTCCTGCAGGCACAAAGCTCCCACAGATGTGGTGCTGAAGCCACTTCTTTGGCCACTTGGCTGAAGGTCCAGGTGGGTCAGGCAAACAGCTTCGGGCTCATCACAGCTCCTACTCCTTTTACCAGCCAAGACCTGGCTGTGAGTTTGTACCCAAGGTCTGTAGCCACTGGAAATGGTCATTTCTTCTAAGAAGAGTGGAAATTTACAAGCCCTGCTGCTTGCCCTGCAAGCCCAGTGATCTGTTCAGAGTCCAGAGGCAACGGTCTCAGCAAACACTCCTCTAGGAAGGCAGAGAGTTGCAGATTAGTCCTTTGCCAGAGATCTGGACCAACATCTCCACGAGAAACCATGGAGAGTGTCTGCAGCAGGGGCTGCCGTTGGGTGGGAGCCCAGAGAGAGGGTGAGAAGGCAGAAGGGGGGTGGCAGGGGGCAGAGGGAGGTCACAGGTCTCAAGGGTCCTACATGAATTGCTGGGGCCATCACTGAGAGGCAAGTGGAAGGAACTGCTGAGATCAGTATCTCACACAGCATCTCGCAGGCAGCCCTCCACACGGGCTGTGCTGAGCATTCTGCAGTATCACTGCCAGCAGCTGTGGCCACATCCTTGCTGCAGGGTGGCAGCGCACGGAGAGCGACGCTGCGCCAGATAAGCAGAGAACCACGGAACCATTGGGGATGGGAAGGGACCTTGAAAGATCATCCAGTCCAATCCCCCCACCACAGCAGGATCACCCAGACCAAGTCCCACAGGAACATATCCAGGGGGGTTTTAAACATCTCCAGAGCTGGAGCCTCCACAACCCCCTGGGCAGCCCCTTCCAGTGCTCTGTCACCATCACCATGAAGAAGTTCCTGCTCATATTTATGTAGAACCTCCTATGTTCAAACGCACACCCATTGCCCCTCATCCTATCATTAGATGCCCCTGAGCAGAGCCTGGCTCCATCCTCCTGACACCCACCTTCACATATTTATAGACATTAATGGGGTCACCCCTCAGTCTGCTCTGAGCTCCAGAGCCCCAGCTCCCTCAGCCTTTCCTCAGCAGGGAGATGCTCCCCTCCCTTCATCATCTTTGTGGCTCTGTGCTGGGCTCTCTCCAGCAGGTTTCAGAAGCCAAAATACACTTTTATTTTTGACTTTTTATTTCTTAAGGTTTCACCTTATCTTTCCAGACAAGAAGAGATGTTTGATGCTCTTGGACTCCTTTGCATGATTTGGTGGTGCCCGATGGTACTTCATCCCTCGCGTGCTGACATCCAGTGCATGGCAGGTAAGTGTGAACTGGCAGATAGCATCTGAGAGACAAGAAACCTGAATCTATCAGAGATGTTTGGAAATAACCTGGCAATTGTCATCTGGAGCCTGACAGAAACTATCACAGAATGACAGAACATCAGGGATTGGAAGGGACCTTGAAAGATCATCCAGTCCAATCCCCCCACCACAGCAGGATCACCCAGACCAAGTCACACAGGAACATGTTCAGGCAGGTTTTAAACTTCTCCAGAGAAGGAGACTCCACAACCCCCCCGGGCAGCCCCTTCCAGGGCTCTGTCACCCTCACGGGGAAGAAATTCCTTCAGATATAGATATGGAACCTCCCATGTTCCAGCTCACACCCACTGCCCCTTGTCCTGTCATTAGAAGATACTGAGCAGAGCCTGGCTCCATCCTCCTGACACCCACCCTTCACATATTTATCAACATGAATGAGGTCACCCCTCAGTCTCCTCAGGCTCAAGACCCCCAGCTCCCTCAGGGTTTCCTCATCAGGGAGATGCTCCACTCCCTTCATCATCTCTGTGGACTCTCTCCAGCAGCTCTTCTGGAACTCAGGGGCCCACAGCTGGACACAACACTCCAGATGTGTTGTCCCCAGTGCAGATCAGAGCGGAAGGAGAACCTCTCTCGATCTGCATCCAACAAAACCCCATCCTTATCCTTGCTGAATGTATTCTGTGGCCCTTTCAGCAGAAGCACAAGAATCACCTCTTAGAAATGTGAAAATCAACTGGAGAAGAATTGAACTGACTTGGGAGAGCAGCAGGGATTTTGCTCAGTACCAGTGCACTACCATCGGCATCGGGGGGAGCATGGAAAGTGTCCTCCAGGAGGTAAACTTGTTGTCTGTTGAGATAAATAGCTGCATAACTTTCTCTGCCTTTCATTGGAAGACCATCCGGTCCAACCCCCCTGCCACAGCAGGGTCACCTAGACCAAGTCTCACAGGAACACATCCAGGAGGGTTTGAAACCTCTCCAGAGAAGGAGGCTCCACAACCCCCCTGGTCATCCTGTCATCAAATATGAGAGAGAAAGATCAGAACTAAAGCCCCAGTCTTGTCTCTTTCAGGTGAACGCCCCACTCTGCAGGATTCCAGTGGAAGAGCACATGCCTCTGCACCGAGGGGTGGCCTTTGTCATTGAGGTGCCAAACACAAACATCTCCAAGAACTGCACTTTCATCCCTGGAGGTGAGGGCTGTGGTCTGGGTGTTCTCTGTTTCACAGGTCAGGAGGAGGAGAGGAAAGGAAAGAGAATGCTGTGCATGAGCAGTGGGGGGCAAATTGGATGTGGCCACCTACCAGGAGTGGACTCCTGGGCTTTAGCTGCAAGAGGATAAAAAGGTCCCCCTGTAGCACCAAGGAAGCAATGTGCCTTCCTTTACTGCACGACTGTTCTCCTCACTCCCAGGTTTCACAGCTCAGAAGTAGTCAAAATACTTCTGAACTCGTGAGAACCACAATAATGAGGTCACCCCTCAGTCTCCTCTTCTCCAAGCTCAAGAGACCCAGCTCCCTCAGCCTCTCCTCATAAGCAAGCTGCTCCACCTCCTTCATCATCCTCGTTGCCCTACGCTGGAGCCTCTCCAGCAGCTCCCCATCCCTCTTGAACTGAGGAGCCCACAACTGGACACATTATTCCAGGTGTGGTCTCACCAGGGCAGAGTAGAGGGGGAGAAGAACCTTGATCTGCCAACCACCCCCCCTTCTGATCCACTCCAGGATGCTGTTGGCCCTCTTGGCCACAAGAGGGCGACTCTACCGGCTCATGGCCATCTTGCTGTCCACCAGGACCCCCGGGTCCCTTTCTCCTGAACTACTCTCCAACAGCTCATTCCCAGTCTATACTGGTACCTGGGATTCACTGCAGATACTCCTGTGTTTGCAGGCATGAACGGCTCTGCCATCGAGAACTTCTCCTGCGTGATCTATAACGTTTCCCTCATGAACTGCACTTGGCAGGCCGGCATGGATGCTCCAGGAGATGCCCAGTATGGTCTCTACTGGAGGAACTCAAGGTGAGCGGGTCTGCTTGAGCCTAGGGGAGTCTGGATCCTCATTCAACACACCCCACTGCCCACATTTAACCAAAAGATCTTTCCACACCAGGGATGACGAAGTGGTGGAGTGTGGGCTTTACATCAAAGATGAAGGGGGCAGACACACGGGATGTGTCTTCCAAGATGTGACGATAGGGACGGACAAGGCTTATTTCCTGGTGAACGGCTCCAGCGAAGCCGCCCCGATCCAGTTCTATGATGAGGACATCCAGCTGTACAAAGTTGGTGAGTGAGCACTTTTCTTGTTGCTTTGAGAAATAAGGAAGTGGGGAATTCTCCTCTGAGGAGAACAGGGGGATGAAACAGAGCATGCAGCCACCACAGGATGCTGCCCTGCAAACGGCCTCAGCTTCCCACAGCTAACAGAATGTAGTTCCAAACATCAGCTACAAGGAGCAAAGGCAGAGCTGAAAGAACTGTGGCCAGCAGACCAAAAGAGGTGGTTCTGACCCTCTACTCTGCCCTGGTGAGACCTCATCTGGAGTGTTGTGTCCAGTTCTGGAGCCCCCAGCACAAGAAGGATGCAGACAGACTGGAGCATGTCCTAAGGAGGGCCACTACAATGATCAGGGTTGTGGAGCATCTCTCATATGAGGACAGGCTGGGACAGTTGGGGCTGCTCAGCCTGGAGAACATAAGGCTCCAGGGAGATCTTTTGACCTTCCACTACCTGAGGTGGGGCCAACGTGAAGGCAGGGGAAGATCTTTTCAAGAAGGTTTGTACAGACAGGACAAGGAATAGTGGGTTCAAGCTGGGAAAGGAGAGAAGGGTGGGATATTAGAAGATATTAGGATACTAGATGAAAGTTCTTCAAGTTCTTCTAATATTAGAAGATATTAGGATATTAGAAGAAAGTTCTTCAAGTTCTTGTAGTATTAGAAGATGGGGATATTAGAAGAAATTCTTCAAGTTCTTCTAATATTAGAAGATATTAGGATATTAGAAAGTTCTTCAAGTTCTTCTAATATCAGAAGATATGAGGATATTACAAGAAAGATCTTCAAGTTCTTCTAATGTTAGAAGATAGGGATATTAGAAGAAAGTTCTTCCATGTGAGGGTGGTTGATGCCTGGAATGGGCTGCCCGGGGAGGTGGTGGGGCCCCATCCCTGGACTCATTGAAGGTCAGGCTTGATGAGGCTCTGAGCCACCTGACCTAGGTAGAGTTGTCCCTGTGTAGGGAGGTTGGACTAGAGGACCTCTAGAGGTCCCCTCCAGCCTAGAACATTCTATGGTTCGATGAGTCTGTGCACAAGTGAGTTGTAGCTGATCCCTGGACACGTCTACGTTGATTATTTAACTTCCTTCCAGAAATACTCACTCCTCCACTAAACGTCACTGCCAGTTGTACCAGAGGTCCAGCCGGGTGCATGATCACGTGGCAACCACCCCTCACAAGCCATATGGAGAACCCAGAATGTTTTCAGTATGAGCTCAGCTTGAAGAACAAGGTAAACACCAGGTCTGTGTTGGTGCTGAGGCATGTGAGCATCTGGAACGTGCGAAGGTCTGTTTCTCTAGCTTGCCCCATCTCCCAGGGCTTCAGCCATCCTGGGGCATGTCTGCAGCACTGATATTTCAGTTTAAAATGACTTCTGAACTTTATAACCAAGAAAAAGAGACCAAGAGAGGGAGAAGCAATTGATTATTTGGTGAGAAAATAATAAACAATAAGATTTATCTTTGGTTTGCAGGAGGAGCCCAAAGACAACCAGAAGGACCCTCCTATAAGAGTGAGTAAGGTTGTGCTTTTGCCCACAAAGGCAGGTCAATACCTTTGTGTGAAATGTGCTTGTTTGTGGAACCAAAGGTTTTGAATCTGTGTAGCAAGGAAAACTCGGGAAAATAAGTCCCTGGGGTGTCTTTCTGTGCAAACTCCTTTTGAATGGGGTCACTTTTATGCCAGGAAGACTTCACAGAACCCATTAGGGATCAGAAGGGACCTCGAAAGATCAACTAGTCCAATCCCCCTGCCACAGCAGGATCACCTCGACCAAGTTGACAAAACCT
Source organism: Rhinopomastus cyanomelas (assembly GCA_013400115.1). NCBI lineage: Eukaryota > Metazoa > Chordata > Aves > Bucerotiformes > Rhinopomastidae > Rhinopomastus > Rhinopomastus cyanomelas. The sequence continues at coordinate 280,751 of VXBP01010286.1, forward strand.
GGTGCCTTCCATTCATCACATCAATAGAGTCATAGAATGACTGACGTCCGAGTCGTGTTCCCACCTGCCCGCGGGGTGACGCGCGCTGCGGCCGCTCTGATTCCAGGTGAGGAGCCACAGATACGAGCTCCAGGACTACAATGAGAAAAAGAAGTACCTGCTGAAAATCAGAGCCCGTGGGAAGAGCTGCCCCCTGAGCTCGAGCTGGGGGGAGTGGAGTGAACCCATCGAGTTCGGTAAGACCGTAAAAGACTTTTGGCTTCAATGTGGATTTGTTTTCTTCTTCGCTGTTACTGCGTTTGTCTCCTCTTCTCCATCACCCTCAGCTGTAAATAAATCCTTAGTTGCCTTGTTCTCCATCCACAGCTCTGATGTCACCTTTCAGTTCAGTTTTGGCCATGAGCATCACCCCCTCCCTTCTGCATCTTCCTTTTTAGCCCTCCTCAACACCCTCTTTTTGCAGTGACACAGCTTTTTATGCTGTTTATTCCGTGACTCTGCTGCTCCTTTCCTTTCTTCTGGAGTTTTCAGAAGTTTACTCTGCATTTTAAACGTTGGAACTGGTGTAAAATGGACCAAGGGTACCTGATCTTTTTTGATGTGGTGAGATATTTCTCTCTTGGATGCTCCAGGTGGGGAGGACAACTACTCCTTCTCTGTGACCTTATTTCTGATAGCACTTGGAACGATCGCAGTGGTGCTTCTCCAATTTTGTCTCTTCAGAAGGTAAAGTAGCCTTATTGATGTAGAATCTATTGATCTGCAAGTCTGGCTCCCACCTCCTGCCTTCCTACCTACAAACCTGAACTAACGGATTACCAGTGTGGTCACAGAACATTAGGGATGGGAAGGGACCTCCAAAGGTCATCTAGTCCAAACCCCCTGCAGATCACAGCACATTAGGGATGGGAAGGGACCTCCAAAGGTCATCTAGACCAATCCCCCTGCAGATCACAGCACATTAGGGATGGGAAGGGACCTCCAAAAGTCATCTAGTCCAATCCCCCTGCAGATCACAGAACATTAGGGATGGGAAGGGACCTCCAAAGCTCACCTAGTCCAATCCCCCTGCAGATCACAGCACATTAGGGATGGGAAGGGACCTCCAAAGCTCACCTAGTCCAATCCCCCTGCCACAGCAGGATTATTGAGTTCTAACCCCCTCTGCCTCAGGAAGAGACACTTCTCACTAAACTAGGTTACCCAGAGACCCATCAATCCTGACCTTGAAGACTTCCAAAGAGAGGGCATCCACAGTCTCCCTGGGTTTTGTTTTTTAAGGTACAACACAAAACATTTGCATGAGTTATATTACCAGTGTCTTGAATGTCTTCCTAATCCCATTTCTACCTCCAGGTATGGCTGTTTCAAGGGCATATTTCCTCCCATACCACAACCCAGAGACAAATTCAGTGCACCAACTGATCACGACGTCCAGGTAAGATTTTTCTGCAATTCAGTCAAATCTAACTGTCAATGACATGATGCCAAGGACTACAAGAACTGCCACGTACAGATGAGCAGTAAATTGGGCCACTTACAGACTCACTGAACACTAGGGATTGGAAGGGACCTCGAAAGATCATCCAGCCCAATCCCCCTGTCACAGCAGGATCACCCAGATCGAGTCACACAGCAACATACCCAGACAGGTTTTAAACATCTCCAGAGAAGGAGACTCCACAACCCCCTGGGCAGCCCCTTCCAGTGCTCTGTCACCCTCACTGGGAAGACGTTCCTTCTCATATTGATGTGGAACCTCCTATGTGCCAGCTGACACCCACTGCCCCATGTCTTATCATTGGGTGCCACTGAGCAGAGCCTGGCTCCATCCTCCCTACAAGAGCCTATTGCTGGCTCATCTTCATCCTGCTGGCCACCAGGGCCCACAGGTCCCTTTCTCCTGCGCTGCTCAATCCTTAGCTGCACTACAGCACCTTCATCCTGCTTTGCAAGCAGGTTTATAGAGAAAGGCCAGCATGGCAGGACAAGGTGCCTTTGATGCTGGTGTTATCATCAAGTTCAGAACCGTTCTCTGGTCTTCTGCAGTGCCTCTGTAGCTTATTGCATGCTGCAGATTTACTTTCTTTCAGAGAGAATACGTAAGTCTTCCCCCAAAACACTGTACTGAGGAAGTCAGTGTGATTGAAGAGACGACTTGATTTCCCAACAAGACGACACTTGGATTGCCCAGCATGAAAGAAATCCATGGATCCTCCTGACAAGCACTTCAAACCAGACTAGGAATGTGTACAAGCACCTGTAAAACTGTTTGCCACACAAAAACACCCCTACGATGGAGCAGGGGAAGACTAGAGAGAAGCATCAGTCAAATTTGCTCTCTTCCTTTTGTTCAAAACCACAATTGGCATAACCCCTGTCTCCTCTTCTTCAAGCTCAAGGGACCCAGCTCCCTCAGCCTCTCCTCACCAGGGAGATGCTCCACTCCATCATCCTTGTGGCTCTGCGCTGGACTCCTCAGCAGTTCCATGTGTTATTTCCAGTCTTTCCTGCCACAGCCCTTCTTTCCCCTGAATAAAAGGACCTCCCCTACAGGACCACTTCAGACCACGACAGTATTGCTTCACTGTGTCCTTTTTATATACACCAGGAGTATTTTCTGAAGCAGAGGTCAGCTATTGGAAGTGTTTAGAATTGCCCCTTCAACCTTGCAACTAGCACTACCAGCCACTCTTTATGAAGAGCAGAAAACGGGCAATCAAATGCCAAAAGCAGTCAACACCGGGCTGCCTGCTGGCCATTTCATGAGTTCAGGACCTGCAAAGCAAACGTGAACCTCTGCAGTATCAATATGGACTTCATTCATACAGGTGGTAGTTAAACCTTACAAAGAGTGTAAGTTTTGAGCCTTACAAACCTGTAACAAGAGGTAGTAACTGGATTTTAAAGACTCCCTGACACCAGTGCATTTATCACCATCAGCGTGCGAGCTCTATCGCCAACACCTTTTAAAATAGAGATGCTTTAGACATGTTATTTTCTTCTACAAATCCTCCATCTTTTCTGCTGAAATTATCTCGTAAAACACATTTTAGCAAGAGCTTCAATAAGGTGGAAAACAAGTGCTTTCTTTAAAAGTCTCATTTATTGTTTGCCTCGTACGTTCCCAAACCGCGTGGTCACACACCGACTAATGCTGCTGCACCACGAAGGGAAGCGGTATGCTAAACGAAACACCGAGCAGTTCCTGCTGAATGCACAGCACAGCTAAGCTGCAGTTCCACTGAAGAAACCACCCATGATCCCATCCATTTATTGTCCCATGTTTTCAGGAGGTTTTTTCCTGGAGGAGAGATGGGGTGAAAGGCATCCTCCCCCTTTCAAGGGCAGCTCAGCTATCACAGCTGCTTCCCACACAGCCCATGCGCCCACCGTGAGGGTATGCGAGGTGTCCCATCATCTCCACCTTACAAGCCACCAATAGAGGAAATGAAGCAAAGCAATGCTCTGTTTGCCCTCTCCAGTGAACACACAACTGGCCCACAGGCAAAGTCAACAGCCAGTGACCTGCCCTGCACAAGGGACCGCTGCAGAACACAGTAACACCCCTCACAGTGGGTACACAAGGTTGGCCACTAGCCTGTGCAGAGTAGCTGCGTGATGTACTTACATTCACGCGACACAGTGAAAGGAAAACCGGTGAGTTACGCTTGAGGAAGGTAATAATCAGCCACAGCCAAGCAGTTAATTTAAATACATCTTCAACAGCAACCTCAGAAGGCACACAAAGAACTCGAGAGAGCTCAGCCAGCCTTCAGTGACTCATACAGTGACACAGGGAGAGTTCTTCACCACCACCACCACCACCACTGGGAAATGAACATCTTGGTTTGCTTTACTGGTCCCCTAGCATGTCTTTGCAGATTACAAAGTACAAAAGGAAGGTTATGTACAGATGAAGAACAGCTCACAGGTATTACATCCATCTCCAATAGCAGTACAAGTTGTTGTTCAGTCTGATTTTGTTCTTTGGACAATCTCCAGAACCAGACAGCAGCTGATGCTGAAGGCTGATCTACCTCGTTCTGTGTTATTACAGCTAAACAGAAGCACATACTCTCATCCTACCTCCCACCACTTAACCTCTCAGAACGAACCTTATCTGAGGTTGAATTCATCTACCACAGAGGTACAGACCACAGCTACAGATCAGGCCAAACAGACTCCTGAATGGCACAACCAGCATTTCACAACAGCAGCAAACGATACAATACATCTGTTACTTAAAGGCTGAAGGCATTTACTAGGTTCCTGGGTTTTTGCATGAACACTGCGTCGCTTTCTTAAACTGATTTCAAGATAACCCTCAACATAATTTCATTGTAAGCAGTTTTATCAAACAAACCCAAGATTATTACTTTTTTGACTGTCCTTGGGACATTGGACTCTCCCAGCACTAAAACAGAACACCACCCCCCCCCA